>JABVXW010000118.1:0-133093 GCA_013365375.1 Litomosoides brasiliensis | reverse complement strand
TGATGATGATGATGATGATGATGATGGTGGTGGTGGTGTTGATAATGATGGTGTTGATAACGATGATAATGATGATGATGATGAGGGCGAAAATGTACCGGTCACTGTGAACATCATTTTAGTAGCACAATCACCACCAGTACCGGTCCAGGATGTATACTTTTAAAAGACAGCCGATCTTCGTTGTTTTAATTCGTTCTTTATTAATTTTATTTTTTTTGTATAATTTTATCATCTCTTATCAGTACAGTATCAATTTCCATCTTTCATTATTTCAACTGATCACTGTAAAAAAAAAAACTACAGTTGCCTTATTTTCTATGCAATACTAAATTAGCTATAGCATAAACGATGCAAAAAAGAAAACATGAAATTTGATGTCAAAAAAAAGAAAATGATTAAAATGAAAGGTGAAAGGTTAAATGGGTACAATGAGTATAGTTAATGGAAAATAAAAATGAAGGAAATCGTCTAAATTTTACAAAAAAAGTGTTTTTTTTGTCTTATAAAAATAAAACTTATTATAAATAATTAATTACTTAATCGATTATTTTTATTTTTCGATAAAATGAAATAGAAAGAAAAAAAAACCACTTTTTTTTGCTTTGATTTCCATTAAATGAATATAATTAAGAGTTTCTCACTTTATCATTACTGATAGCATTAGCATATTTGCAACAAAAGTGAAATTTAATTTACTGTAAATTCCAAGCTAAAAATCAAATTGAATGAATGAGCACGAACAGATAGTTCTAGCTTAATGAAATTTGCAATAAAAAAAAACTTCTCTTATAGTTGAAATTCAAAAAAAAAATGTACAAATTGGGTATCTGAAAAGAAAGAAAAAAAAACATCTACTAAATTAGTGAAATTTTGATTAAAAATTAAAAAAAAAGAAAAAAAACGAAGGAAATCACACAATGTTTTTGTTTTTCTTTCATCTTTTCATCATTAATATGTAAATTTCATTTAATTAAAATTTCGCTAATTTAATGAATGCATTAATTATTTTCATAGAAGAAAAAAACGAATTGTTTGAAATATTATTAAATTTGAACAGATCACATACTAAGATGAATCCCTTCGTGAAGCTCTCATCTATCTTACTCATCTCTTCATTTCATGATAATTTATATCGTTTTAAAAGCAAAAAAGAAAGTTGAAATATGTTAACAATGCGTATTTCTTTGAAGAAACAAAAGAAAGACCGCTATGAAATGAACTTGTTATTTTTTCGAAATATTATTTTAAAATTACAATGATAAATATAACTTTTTTTTAAAAAAAAAACAAAATTTTATGAAACAAAAAAAAAACAAAATTTTATGAGAATGACCAACATTTTTTAATTTAGCAATGATAGCAGTAGTAGTAGTTGTAGTTGTAGTAGTAATTGCAGTTGTAGTAGTAGTAGTGGTAGTAGTAGTAGTAGTAGTAGCGGTATTAGTAGTAGTAATTAGCTACAATAGATTAACCTATTGAATTGGATAATTAAATATGAATTTAAGTTTGTATATGTAAGACGTTGATAATAATTACTAGAAGATAGAAGGAAGGATGATAAGGATATCTGATAAGAATTTTGGTAATGGGACTGTCGTCAATCTCATTCATATAAAATGCATACCAAAGCGATCCGATATATCATTGATATTTATTACAAATAATCAACAATTTTACACTTTGGATAATTTTAACTTACTATCCAATTACGATTTAATCTATTAAATTTTCATTTAAACAAATTTAAAAATTTTCTTACAGAAAATAAAAAGGAATGTATCCTTCTTTTCTTAATAAAAAAAAAAAATTTTATACTTCAACAACAACAACAACAACAACAACAACAACAACAACGACAGCAACAACAGATTTTCTCTCTCTCTCTCTCCTAATATTTTTCATTAATCAAACTATGCCGCCAGCATTAATCATTTCGATCATATCATATTCACTCCGCTAATATTAATAATTGTGATAATGATATGACAATCTTTTTATCATATTCTCTCTGCCAGTATTAACAATTAATAATAGTGATAATGATAAGATAATGATAACGATATTATTTCTATCATTTTCTCTCTGCTAATACTAATAATGATAATGATATGACTATCTCTACCATATTCTCTCTGCTAATATCCACAAACTGATAACGATGATAACAATAACGATAACAATGATAATATTAATTTTCGTCTAAAAAAAAAATTTCACCTAAATTAATTCAAAGAAAAAAAAAGTGCTCATTAATTTTTATAATACAATAAAATAAGCCAAAAAAAAATATTTTATTTTTTCATATTTATAAAAATATAATGCAAAAAGAGAAAAAAAAGGAAAAAAAAGAAAACGAATAGTCAAAATTATAACAAATAGAAAAAAAAATTAAAATTAAAATTAAAATGTACGGCTCTCTTCAAATGGCTACTACTACTTGTTAGCTTAAACGATGAAGAAGAAGCGTAAATAATATAAAAAGAGAGGAAATGGAAAGGGATGATGAGATAGATGACGGACAGATAAACAATACAAATACACACACACACACACACACACATACACACATATGTATATATGCATTTATTTGCACGTCTACACATATATGCATGAGTACAAGTTAATTATATCAATGTATAATATCTATTCATACCTAAACATACCTAAACCTATTCATACCTTAGGATTTATTAATATAACCTATTCATACCTAAACATTCCAATTCATTTAACATTTTCTTGGGATAGAAATGAATTAATTAATAAATTAATTCTAAGTTACCTGTAAATAATGTGAAAAAAATTGCTGAATAAATTTTAGCTAATCAAAAAAGATAGTACTACTAAACTTTTGGATGTAAAAAAAATCAAATACAATTGAATTGATTGAAAAAAAAATTCACAGCTGTTGTTTTCATTTTAACCATATCATTTAATTTATTTCTATTCACTTTAAACAAAACTTAAAATTAATTAATTGCATACATAATTATTTAGCAAAAGTTGATTTTTTTTTTAAATTTTTTTTCTCTTTCAAAATTAATTTCAATAAATCAAAAATGACATTTATTAGTGCAAAATATTTTTAGAAAGAGAATTCTTATATTTCAGTCATTTTGCTAAGAAACATCAAAAAAAAATTGGCGTGGCGTTTATTAAATGCTACTAAAATTTTACGTTACCATTGAATTTGTTTTCAAATGTGAAATAAAAAATTAATTTAAAATATATCCAACAACAGGAAAAGTGGACAGTTATCTATTCGAGAAGATATAGCAAGAAAATTTTGTCTGAAATTAAAATTTATATTTGAATATTTCCTTTAATTTTTCATACACACATTTGTACATGAAATTTTGCAGAACAATAAAGGTGGAAAAAACGAAGGAAATATTTACAAAAATTATTTTAAGAATTTACATTAAAATTGTTCGTAAAATTAAGTGTCATTTTGCATGGAAATTGTTGCGTTGTATCTTATTGTACGTAAATAGTAAAATTTTAAAACTTAATTTTTGAAGAAAATATGCACTCCTAAAGGACATGTGCGCTTATTTAAGAAAGAAAACCATATGTTTCGAGAGTTTATTGAAACCCATTCATTCATTCACTGAGCATTTAAAGCAAAAATGAAAAACAAAAAAAAATGAGAAAATTTTAAATGAGAGATAATAAAATGAAATGAAATGGAAGTGATAAAATTGGTTGAAGGAGAAAAAAAAAGAAGCGGAAGAAAGAATAAGGAAGTTTATAGGAAGGCAACTTTAAAACATTTGTTTCCTTCCTTTGAAGAATTAAATGAAGGAGGGAGGATGGGCTATCCGGTAGAGAGGAGGAAAATTAAGGCTTGTTAGATTCACAGCTTATTACACCATCCATCACATATCCCACACATCCACCACCACCACTAAACATTCATTCCTATCACTTCTATTTTGTTTTATCTATTTCAGTTCAATTTAATTTTTATCAAATTTACTTTCAAATATTACCGTTTAACTTCTAAGGATAGTTTACTATTATTTTTTTGATCGCTTGTTAAATGAATGAGCAATTTAATATGTTAATTTATCATTCTCAACCATATAATATGATGCATTGATTCCTAAGAACTTTAGTTAATTGTTTTTAGTGAAACAGTTTAAGACTAACCTATAAAATACTTCAGTCTACGATCTCTTCTGCCAGAACGAAAGAAAGAATCGAAATGGAATGAATTTTAAATCAAAATTATTTGTGCTTATTTATTCTGTTTAATATGTTACTGTTAAATTGCTTCATTCAGCCAGTATTTTTAATGAATACGGAAGACTGAAATAGACAATTGATGGAATAATTTTGAATTCAATAATTGCTAATTATGCGGTAAAATTTTTCACTGAAATTTTTTAATAATTCAAAAACTGTTGATTTAATTTTGAAAAATAAGTGATATTCTAAAATTCAACGTCAAAAAGTAAGATTTGAATACAATTATCGTTTGCGAAGAAGGGAAATATTTCAGACTTTCGTGGTACTTTGCCAATCTCAGTTGATAGCAAAATAACAGACGCACAGATTTATTCAAAATCTTACTTTTAGAATATCACTTATTGGGCTCATATCAACTAAAACTTCAAATATCAACTTGTCAAGGAAGAGATCCAAGAAAACTTTTTTTCTGAAGAAGTACTTAACGAAAAAAGAAATTGAATAGGTAAAATGAACGGATTAAAAATGGAAACAACATGATTTGAAAAGATTGTGAAGGAGTATTTGCTAATTGAATTTTTAGATCAATTGAAGAGTTTGACTTGAAATTTAGGAATGAAAAAAAAAGATGACTTTTTTCTCTTTTCCTTCTCTCTCCCTCCCTGTATTTCTCACTCATTCTTTCTTCTTCTACCTTTTCTCTCTCCCTCTCTCTCAGTCTTAATAAAAAAATCATAAAGGAATGAGTGTGTTGTTGTTCAGGAAATCTTTTCTCTTTACGCCTCTCTACTTCATCTTCGTTCCTCTTTCATTCAAGGACGCTTCTCCTCCTCTGATCGTCCGTCGTCAATAATTTCATATCGCAAAATACATTTACAGGCAAATTGAAGCATTACAGTATTATAGTACGTGTACTTGCGATCTCTTTTTTTTATTTTCGAAAATTCAAAAAAAGTTAAACAAATTAGATGAAATCATATTTGACGAAAAGCGTTTTGATATTTTTTGCAAAATGTCTTACTGAAATGTTAGTTAGGAGGGAGTGAATTAAAACAAAAAAAAATCTAATAGATTTTCCGATTTGTGTTATTTTTCAAAAAATATTGCAAAATGTTGAAAAGTTACAACTATAAGTAATTAATTAAAATAATTACCAACAGCCACCACCTATGATATTAATCTAACAGAAATGATTATTTCATTGGAAGAAATGAAATTATATTGAAATAGTTTAAATTTATTTCACTAAACAAACTGACATAAATTTAAAATAGAAAGAAAGAGAGAGAAAAAAAAAAGCACTGAGTTGGAAGGGAAGAGAAAATGAAAGAGACTGTCTAAGGGATTGAATGGATATGTGCCATTTTATGCTTCAAAAGATATTTCCACCGAATCATTATCCTTCACTTAAAATTCTTGCCCTTAATTTTTGTTTTTTGTTAAAATTTTTTTTTTAAAAAAAAAAGGGAAATTTTATTGTGCTCAATTTGGGTAATCAAATAGTATTAATGCGAAAGAAAAAAGGAATGTTAGAATGCGAATTGCCAATCATGCCTAATTAGCATTTGATAAAAAAGAAATGCCGTGAAATTTGATTTTTCCAAAAAAGAAAAAAAAAACTACAAAATGTGATAATTCATTGCATCTAAAAAGAAATAGAATTGTTAAAATTATTAAATTAATTTTGTTAGAAATTAATGAACAGGAATTTCGGCATTTGTATGATCTGATGAAGAGAGATTGATCATAAGATTGTACGGAATGATTTACTCGTTAATTAATTAATAATTAGTTAAGTATAAGTGATAAATGAGTGAGATGTGATAGATTGTAAATCAGGAAAATTACTTTTACTTTATGAAAGTTACTTTAGTTACTTAATTACTTTATGAAAGTTATAAAGCGGCAATCATTTCGCTAATTTTCAAGAAAAAATCGAAACAAAATTATCATAGCAAATTGTTATTTTAGCAAATATCTCTCATCATATTTGATAAATTACAAAATAAAATCCCAAATTTAGGCTATTCATTATTTTGTTAAGGTAAAAAATTCAACGATAATTAATGAAATTTAGGTAGTGATGTAAATTTCATACTTGAAGTGTTTTATAATCCAGTGAATTGATTAATGATAAAATAATAAAAAAGTGTGCAATGATAATGATGATAATAATATAACAATGATATTGATAATAGTGATATTAATATACGATAATTGGAGATATCTAATTGCAGTAATGGTACTTACTACCTTCAGTGACGATAATTACTGATGAAATGTAATACTTATTGAAAAGCTATTGAAACTACCGAATTTCAGTTGTTACCTGAAATTAACCAAGAAGGAAGATGGTAGACAGAAGAAGTAGAATAGATTTCATTTACTTTATAAAAATTATTTCAGTAAATTTAATGATATGGTGCATATATTAGTCGGTATATTTAGTATTACTGGACATAATCTAAGGGAATGGTAAGGGTCATCTGATAATAGGAGACAGAAATAACGAGAGAGAGAGGGAGAGAGAGAGAGAGAGAGGTGATGATGATGATGATAATGGCCTTGAGAAATAATTTTTCCACCCAAAATGGACCTCATCTTATGATTTTCACAGAAAAAGTGTCAATTTATTTGCTCAAGTAGTATGTTCAACAATTATTATTATCCTTTGGAAATTCTTTCAGTGCTTGGTCACTCGTCAACGATTGGATTTTAGTTAATAATTATTGATATTTTGTAAGAGAATTTAACCATTCAATTTCGTACAACAATCATTCGCCGTACAACTTCCATACTTTTCTCTCTCTCTCTTTTCCTGTGTAGAGAAAGAGACTGAAAAAAGGTATTTCACAAAAGTTTTACAGGCTATTTTTTCCTTTTGATAAAATATTTTGATAAAATTTTCAACTTTTATTAAGCATTCGTAAAGTTTCCATTTCAAATTTTTCTAAAAAAACAACGAAAGAAAAAAAAAGTAAGTCTTTGAAATATGTTGCAATGACAGCTGTTCACTTTTGATATGAAATGAATGCAAAAAAAAAACGGAAAACAGCAAATATGAGGAAAAAGAGTTGGAAAAAGATGGAATGAGTAAAAAAATACCTGTGAACTTGTGAATTTATGATTTGCAATCATATTTTACGTGTAATTATTTCTTCTAAATTTGATAGAAAAATAAATTTTTCACTTCAAAACCGTTTGAAGGAACGATCATGACAATTTTGCACATTTAATTTAGTTAATTAAATATTCATTTTAAAAATAAAACTATTGCCAAATTAAATTATTGCAATAAAATTCATTTTTTAAAATTAGATTACTGCACAATAAAGAATGTGAGCATTATCAGTATATATATCAGCACAATTAAAATTATCAGTATATATCACAAGAAAATATATCAGCACAATTATCAGCAACTAACCACAATGATGTGAGTGAGAATGATGCTGAAATTAAATAAAACTTTTTTTTTCTTGAATTTAATAAACTCCTTGCAACTGATTGATTTGATTTAGATCCTTTATTGGAAACAAGGATTAAAATGAAATTTTAAGACTGAGCTAAACCAGCTGTACAAGACAAGATATTTGAAAGTGTTGTGTATTGGAAATGAAAAACTTTTTAAGCCAACAATTGTTTAGCACCATGAAAAAGCTTTCAACAAAGGTGTTTCTTATTTCGTAATAATTGCGGCAAACTTTTTTAATAAATTGAACGAATGAATAAAGAGAAGTATGTATGCAACGAATTCAAATTGATGTCATCATCACTTTTTTTTTTCTCTGATAAAATTTCATTCAAAAACGCACGGACATTTTTCTTAAAATACGTGAAATGATGTTTTTAGCAGATATTAGAAAAACAAAATTATTCTAAATAATCAAAAAAGTATTATTTTCAAAGAGTGAAAATTTCAATCGAACAAACTCATCACAGATATTTTTGAATTAAATGAACAGTTTTTCACTCGCTTGGTAACACTTATCAATTTTATCAGTGGGATCATTGATCACTGATCGTTAGCTTCATTGTATCAGAGATGCTAGCTATTACGAGGAAACGTATGCTTTTAATGTAGCAAAGAAAAAAAGAAAAAAGAAATGCTTCAAATTTCATTTAGAAGTAAAATATTACTGCTATGAATTTAAATGAACGATCTCATAAATCGTACATCGATGAAATTTCATTAATTTTCTCATCAATTTATTGCCATCATGAAATTAGTGATAAATTTAACGAATGAGTAATCTTTAGCTTTCTAAAATTATAATTTATTAGTAACCTATTTTTAAGGTTATCCAACTATATTTTCCATGCTAATAGTAGTAATTAAATCCTTTTGTTGAAAAATTTTTGTTGCTTTCATCAAATGTTTGGTAAATTTTTGAAGTAAATTTTTGCATTTTTGTAGCAATCAATTTATTAAATAAAATTGTTAGTTGTGAATTTTCAGCTTCATCTCAATAATTATTCCGCTAAGTTTAGTGATTTTATTTTAGAACAATTAAAATTGACAACAATAGCAACAATGACCGTCTTAGCACAACAGAATGCGCAATGTAAACAGTTTGATAAAGTGTGGAGAAAAAGAATAACTCTCCACCTACGATGACATTTCCGCCAAGATTGATTGAAAAGTTGCGCAAATTGGTTGTTTGAATTTTAATTGTTATAAATTGTGTTTTACATTCGCTAATAGATTAATGAAAAATTTGTTAATAAATTATCAGTGGTTCTCGTTAAGAAAATTGATAATTTTTTTTAAATTAAGAAAACAACACTGATTGATAGAAGAAAAGTGTTCATTACTATTAATAAGATTACTATTAATTCATTACTATTAAAAGAAATTACTATTAATTCATTACTATTAAAACAAAAAAAAATTAAAATTTCATTATCAAAAAAGGATTTTGAAGAAATCTCAATGAGTGCATCACAAGCAAACATTCTTTGCAAATTGTTAAATAAATGTGTGATTGGAAGAGTTTACTTAATTTAGAAGAATTCACTAATTACTTTTCCACACTATCAATTGCTTAATCTATTTCAACATATGTCTTTGCAATAAAATGAAAAAGTTACAGGTACAAATAGTAATTTCAACTGGTGATAAAATTTCAATAATTTTTGACGCAGAAAAAAACAACATTAACAATTTATTGAAATTGAAGCTAAAGAATTTAGCTATTTTCTGTTCAAAATCAACAACGATAAGAACAAGGAGTTTTAAAGTTGTTTAACATGAAATCATAATTTTACAAACTTAATTACAAGTAATTTAAAAATAAATATATGACATTTCGATGAATAAAAGTGAAAGTTTTAGTGATTGAAGATAAATCAATAGAATAAATCTGAAATCATTCCAAAATTTCACGTTCCTAACACTTCAGAACGAAATTTGATAACAATTAATTAATAGATTTGAATAATCCATCATTACCTTCATGAAGTTTATTGCATGAATTTAAACTAAACTGAACAGTTTACTGAAAGTAAAATATATTTTATCTTTAATCATTTACACCTATTCATTTTTTGAAACTAAAAGAACAATGAAGGATAATAGGTATTGAAGTACAAGTGATGGAAACGATGACCTTGACCTAAACAATATCATTTGTTCCGGAAGAATAAGCACTACCAATTTAAAATATTCCAAGAAAGGGTTATTTCTTAAGAATTCTTCATCGCAGCATATATTAACCTTTTTTTGACACTTCAATTATTTCAAATTGACATGAAGTGTTAAAAATTTCTTTTTTAAAATAGAAAATTATAATAACCTGAAAATTTCCGTTAAAATTTCCAAAGATTAAATGTTGCACTTCCCTCTCAATTAACGTTTCTCTTAAAAAAGAAATGAACATTGCATTTTAAATTTATCAAATTTCTAATGGATTTTCTACAAAAAAATTGTTTAAATTTTTTCGTTTACAATATTTATGAGTTTTAATGCATTTCCAATGTAATTTCGTCTTTTATAAGAAATTAATTTTTTTGGAAATGTTCCTACGTCTAATCGAAACTAACTTTTTTTTTCATATTTACATACTTCTACTATTATTGTGCTTAAGAAAACCTCCTCACTCAGCTGCCACGTCGTCTGCAAATTTCTGCAAATACTATTTGTTCATTTTTATTGAATGAAAAAATTTTGAAATTTTGAAAGAAATCCTGAAGTAATAAAAAATGTCACATTAAAAAGTGGTATTGAAACGTAGAGATTGAATTATATATATACTTTAATTAACCAATGCTAATAATTAATTGATCATTGAGAATGATTCCGTGTCCCTAATTATTAACAAGGTATTTTGACGTCGTATAGTATTATGGATTTCTCGTGTGTTCATGTAGTGCATATATCATGTACTTTTGATCAGTGCTAATAATCCCATAATTTCAACTTGACTAAATTCAATTACGATTTTTCAGGTATTGTCAATCTTTCGAATTCTCTTACATACTTCATGCATACTGCATAACTCCGCCTGTTCATGAAAAATCTGTAAAAAAAAAAATGAGACAGTTAATGGCGTTATGGTACCTGTTAATGTCGTACCTTTTCGGTATCGTCAACCTTGTACCCGCCTACCTTCCGGTTCGTTTCTTTTTTCTGATCAAACTGCTGTTCCATTTGGTTGTCTGTGAAGAACAGCTGCTTTATTTCCTGTTCTGGTATGTAGTAATGTCAATATAATTTATTGCATGCTTCCGATATCATCCACTTACCTTGTCATCTTCAACAGAGCACAATATATTATTACCTTACCACTCTTCAATATTATCAATCAATACTACAATTACCATTATCATCATCATCGCTGTCATCATCTATCCAGAAAACTCTGGAAGCAAATATTTCACTGACAAAAATTACATATCTGTTCAATCATATTTCATTCTTTTCTTTGATAGTTATCGACCGAATTTTATCAGTTAAATTTGCTATACAAATCTAAGAATTCTGAATGATTTACTTTTTTTGAATTTACCTGAAACGATAATATTTATAGGAAACATTAATTAACATCAATATGTACTCTTTTTTTGTAGTGAAATTGTCAGTGTGAGAGGAAAACAATGAGTGGTGAGAAAGTGGAGAAGAAGGAAAAGCAAGAAGAAGTTATTCGAGCGGATATTTGTTCGGCAATCCGGAATGGCTTGATAGAAATGATGATTAATTCCAGTAAAGAGAAAATGCCTATCGATGCCGGTGCTGCAACTGGTTTCAAAATTCGGATTAAAGCAGAATTTCGTGGTGAGAAATTTTGTTTTGAAATGGATCGACCGCTTATATTTGATGAACTTCAAGTACATCTAAATTCGAGGTGTAATTTGAAACTGAATATTTACTACACTCTGCGTAATCATGAATTGATTGTACCAATACGAAATCAGTTAGAGTTAGATCGTGCAGTTGAATTAATCGATCTGGATCGTACAGCACATCAACGGAGTCTGCGTCTACTGCTATCCCGTTATCAATCGGATAACCGATTATCAACACTCCCTACATGCTCACCAATTCCGGATGCGTCTGGAACTTTTTCAGTTCAATCATCGAGAATTGTTGAGGTTACATTTTTAATTACAGCAATGTTATTACGAGTAGTGATTAGCTATTGGAATTTGATTTAAAATAATTATTTTTATGTCTTTTACAAATTTTTTATTTTATCTAATTCAAATATGTTTTTGATATGTCAATAAGAAGTGTCTTCAAATGCACTTATTTGCTATTCCCTTAATTGTTTGTTTAGTTATATGTGAACAAATTACGGTTTCAAGAGAGATAATTTCAATTTTTTGAATTTGATGAAAAAATCAACTCAGTTATTTGAAATTGATGGATGAAATTGATTCAGTTATTCCAAAAAGAAAACTTCAAAGATGAAAACAATAGAGAATTGATAATAGAAAAGGTAAAACATAAAATAGAAAGCAGAAAAGGTTGGAAATCGCATGCAAATATTGAGAGAAACACAAAGAGCTAAAGCATTAATGAAAGTTTGAACGATTGGAAATTATTTTAAATTCAGCAAGGTGGTTGCGCTTTTCTGTATTTATTACTTTTAATTAACTTAAATTTGCCTCATTGACAGGAATACATTGTGTACATTTGTTTCCCAAGTAAGACTATCAAAATCTCGTTATTTGATCTTTAAATTCAAATATTAGGACCAAAAATTCGGTCTCATCACTTAAACAGTAGCAAAAAATAGTTAATAACACAATAATAATTTTTGGGTGATTTTTAATACAAATGTTTAAATTCAAAAATGCCTTGATGTCTTACTTAACAATAACAAATAAAAACAATAACAAATGCATCAAAGTTCAGTTTGCAGATTCCGTATTGGGAATGTCGTTCATCATCTTGCGCCAGTACAAGTACCGGAATGATAAATAGCAGTAGGCAAAATGGTAGCAGTGCAAGTAGTGGTGCGGTATTTGCTGATTTCGATGAACACTATCAAAAGGATATGAGCACACCGTATGCGCCAACTAACTGGAAACAAGGCAAATGTATTGGTTCCGGAGCTTTCGGCAAAGTTTATGTATGCGTTGATGTAGACACCGGAAAAGAAGTAGCACTGAAGAGGTCAATCATAAAATTATGTAAAGTAAGATAAAGTAGTAGTAGTAGTTAGTTGTAACTTGTAATCGTTTCAATTCAGCAATTGAACTTACTTACTTCTTTTGCTGGTAAGACAAAAACCAAAATCAAATATTCACTAAATTAGATCTGGAAATTAAATATCACTAATTAGCTAATAATCAGTCTGCTAAGAAAAATGAAATTAATTTAGTCTGCTAAGAAGAAATAAAATTTTAATTAGTCTGCTAAGAAAAAATGAAATATTATGAAGTAACAATGACTTCTGCATCAATTAATCACTTAATATTTCACAATTCAACTTAGTCACTGGTGGACGATCATTCTAGGGCGTCCTATTTTGAATTTTGGAGCACATTGAATGCTTAGTGCAAGAAATGTTATGATGATTAGGCTAACTTAAAAAAAATTACAACAAGTTGCATTCATTTAACTTAAATTTGTTTATTTCAAAAAATTTTTCAATAAATTCGATAACAAAAAGAAAAAAGATCATGCAGTACAGACTTACATCAAAATTTGTAGCATAGAAGTAAAACAAAAAATGTGATTGAGGAAGATTTTAAGTAAAATTTCAGGTATTTTAAAAGAATTCTGTGCATGTGAATATTTTCTACTACTACAATATCATCAATGATTTATGGAAAAGAAGAGTTTCATTACAAAGAAAAAGAAAAAAAGATACAGCGTTGACTTAAAAATTTCCGTTGAAGTTTGATCAATACATAGAATGAATGAATGATATTTCTGATCAGTGATCGGTTATTGCTTTCAAAAAGAACTGTTGCAAAATTTAAATGTATGAATTGGTTTAAATATTCACATAAAATTTCAGATTTAACATTTGCCGCGGTGATAAACATTTGACGAATCATATAATCCAACTTGGTAATGAAATTAATTTATTAAGTACCATTCAACATGATCGAATTGTGCAGTATCTTGGTGCACAGCAAATTGATGATTCAATTTGTATATTTATTGAATATATGACCGGTGGATCGGTTAAAGATTGCATTGCAATCTATGGACCGTTGAGTAGTGCAGTTGCAGGTAAATATACTTACCAAGTACTGCAAGGTTTAGAATATTTGCATATGAATGAAATTATACACGGTGATATTAAACCGGCAAATATTTTACGCGACTCTAACGGCAATGTAAAAATTGGTGATTTTGGTTCAGCAAAACGATTACAAGCAATTTGCAGTCAGCAAGGTAAAAAAAGTTTTTTGTAATATTTTGCATTTTCTGTTCTTTGCTAAAGAATTTGTTAAAAAAAGCAAGAATTTTTAGTTCGAAAAAAAAATTCCTTTTTTTTGGATAATGTAATTCGAATGAAAGAATAATCTTTGAAGGAACAGTATAAGTTTAATTACTGTTAATAAAAGTGGGCAATTTTTTTGCACAATTCTTTTTGTAATATCATTACTCTGATATTAGTTGATGCTGTACCATCCTTGTCAATTTTAATTAATTGTTCATTAGGTAATCATTTACAAAATGTCATTCGTTGTTAATTAGCCAGTTAATTTAAAAAAAAACAAACATTTCAAATTATTTTAAAAGCTTTGTTCATTGAAATCAATTAAATTTAAGCTAAATTCATACATAATTTCTTCGTTCATAGCAACAACATTTATCGGTACACCGAATTATATGGCACCAGAAGTTGTACTTGGACGTAGAAGGCATGGTCGTAAAGCGGATATTTGGAGTGTTGGTTGTACGTTGGTGGAAATGTTAACAACAAAACCACCATGGGATGATTTGGAACCAATGGCAATAATTTTCAATATTGCTAAACATAATCCCAGTTATGAGCTACCATTAGCGACTAATCCTAATTTAGCTTATCTTATTAGTATAATATTTGAACGTGACGTAGAGAAACGACCTAGTGCTTCACAATTGCTCAATTATTTCATTTCTCACAAATGTTCAAATGTTTCTTAAATATTTCATTTAATAAAATATGAAGTTATTACATTCAACTACCATTTCACAATTCAAAGTGTGAGAAAGAAATGCAAAAATGCGAAAGCTATTTTATTATTATATTAAGATATTTATAAGATCTGAGAATAAAACCATTAAAACTAGAAATTATTCAAATTTCTAATTCTTTGATAAAATATCCTATCATAATTCATCTTGAATGAAGTATGACTTGTATATAATATCATATATGAATTCAATAGAAGTATAACTGCACTTGTGCAAGTTCGTAGGCCAGGAAAACCAAAACCACAAAATGACACAAATTCACTCCAGAAATTAATTTCCAATATTTCACTATTTGAAAATCCAAACATTCAATAATTGTGCTTTGGAATTTCATTTAATCCTTCATCTCACTGCCTGAGAAAGTTAAATTTTGAATCAAACGTTAGGAACAACCAAGCAATTTGTATTGCCTTTCCGACGCAATAAGAAATCATCGCCTTCCTGAGTTAGTTAATTTCCTAGGTATAGTTTATTTGAAATTATTGCTTTCTTAAAACAGAGTTTTCAGGGTGATAATTTAAAAATATATGTCAATCATAATGCTTCTCCATATCATCTCATAGAATCCAGTGGTTTATATGTTGCAATAACTCAAGCAAAAAGTACTTTACAGGTACAATAGAGACAAATAAAATAAAGCTACTCCCCAACATCAGATGAATTTTTGGTACAGTTAGATGGTCCATCTGAAATACTTCACACATTTGTCGCCACAATACAATTTCTTTGCAGTGCTTTTTTATATACATGAACTTTCGAGATATCACAATTTGAACGGTTAATCAGAAACGAAACATCTACCAACAATATGCCTTCAGATAGCAGTTAAAGCCATGAATTTTTTACATCATCTTTTGTTTCTAAGCGCTAGACACTAGCTGAGTAACATATTCGTTCGAAAGTCAATGTCGCTGTAATTCTGTTCTACCTGTTCTTTTTGAATCAACAAACATTTTCAAGTACGATAACTGCAATGAGCGTTCCAAATCTGCAAGTTGTGCAACTGCTCCGGACAGCTGTACCGCATGTCCTTCATAAAGAGAGCCTAAAAACAACTGAAATCTTTACGAATTTTTACGAAAATCTTTATGAAATTATAATTAACCCGATCGTCCTCAAGAACTTGAAAACTCCCGCTATCAGCAAATCATCAGATCAAAAATGCATTAATAAACAAGATCTAATAAAAACAAAACATTAAGGAATGAAAGAAATAAAAATTAGCACACCTGCATTAGTTCGCTTTGCTCCATAAACAACTTTACCATCGAATTCATCAACTGGCACAATAAAATCGGTATCGATCTGTGGAATTGTTACACCCAAATGTTCTTCAATATCTTCCAAAAGCTGAAGTAAACACATGCAAAACTTACGTATTTCTAGAAAAACAATTACGAGAACCAACTGGGGAAACCAAAAAAAACTTTATATAAACGAATCTTAAATGATATGATCATCCGGAGAAACATGTAATAATTTCCAACTTTTCAAAAAAATTCAAGTAAATTGAAAAACGAACTTTTGGCTCATCATACCAAATTGCACAACCACGTTCTGTTATCAAAGCCGTATTAAAACAATTAATACCACGTGAGGAGCACTTATGATACCATACTTTCTCTGGATGTGCTGAAACTAAGGAGATCGCCAAACCCATCCTAAAATAAGCATAAACTTGAAGAACAAAAACTACTCCATTCCAGACCGTAAATAATGCGAAATGACATAAAAATAATATGGAAGTGTGAATAAAATACATAAACTGGAGACATTTAAAATCCACACGCACAAACACCTAGTGTAAAGTCGTACTTAAAACTAGCGTAAGAAGTAAAGATTTCTACAAAGGGTCAATCTCTTTTTTTTCTTCTATGTCTTTTTTACACTATCCTACAAGTGATGCTTTTTTGATTTCTTCTAACTGATTTTATAATAATACAGTTGTTCGTTCGAAATGCAACTTCAAAAAAATTAAAAGATTGCTAGCCCAATAAATATCTGACATATAAAAAGCAAAAATACTCAAAAATAAAAAACAAAAAAGTCACCTTTCTGCACGGCCCACACGACCAATTCGATGAAGATAGTTCGCTTTTTCATCCGGCAATGTTACATTAATCACTACAAAATAGTCGACATAGCGAATGAGAAAAAATGCATGGAAATTATGTAAGTTACTGCTAGAATTCTTTATAATAATGGAAGTAGAAGTGGTTCATTTAGCAACTTCATATTATATCACAATTCTGTACTTGAATCACTGATAATCACTATTAAATATTTCAACCTTTTTTGTATGGCCACTTAACATTATGTTAACATAGAATAAGCAAACAAACCGAAAGGAATGCCTTTCACATCAATCCCGCGCGCAGCAACATCAGTGCAGATAAGGAATTTGGCTCTTCCTTTCTGAAATTAATTTCATTTTACTTAGACAATAACAAAACTGTACATGAGGATCTGTATCCGACAAGTCCTTTCTCCTATAAATTTTTTTTTACAGAAATCACAGCGAAATGACACTTATTTGAACAATAATCAAACCTTAAAGGCATCCAAATTCCTGGTTCTTTCATCTGGTCGACGATCACCATGCAAGCAAACACATGTAAGGTCTAAATAAATAAATACTATTACAAAACCAACATTTAAATGTAAAACGAAGTCCAACTAGATTAAAGAAGGATTCCGCATAAGAAAATTAATATCTAAACCGATTCAGTGATTGCAAAACTTTCTCCAGAACTCAAATTCTTGTAATATTTCATTATTACAAACCTTGTGCTTTACATTTCAGGTACCTCTCCAAATTATCGCAATCAAGTTTTGTGCGGCAAAAAATAATGCCTTGATCCATATTACATTGTCGAATGGCCTGCAAAATGACAGCGCAAAAATTGAAGAACCTTTGAAAACTTTAAACATTGTGGAGTTGACGGATGATGAAATATAGCTGACGAAAAACGAAATGAATTTAAACCTTCAAGACATATTCCCCCTTCAGAATCTTTGTGCCTTCTGATAGAGTCTCTGGATAGTCGCTTCCAGGACGAATTTCATCATTTGCATGGATGCCGTCGGTCTGGAATGGAAAAGAAATGAAGGCAAAGAAATGAAAAACCACAACTTTGTCGCAAACAACACTACTATAACATACCTGCACCCTTTCCTTTGGCTTCAGACGTATCCACATACGATCTGTTTTAGCATCAATTTTACAAACAACGTGATGGACGGTATCCGGTACAGAATCTTGTCCTTTAAGGTCCACCCACTGGGGAAAATGCATCATGCGATCCTGGAAAGTTTTCTCATTTCCTGCTACGATAAAACACCATTGTTCCACTGGATACCACGTAATAATCACAATGGGAAAAGTAGATGATATACCTTTCAGAAGACAGACATTCATTATGAAAACAGAATAAATCAACACAAACAAAGAGAAACACCTACAGCAAGCTTCTTAACATCGAAATTATGCAGTGTAGCAGAACAAACAATCATCTGCAAACGTTCGCCTAAAGCTGTTATCTTCGGTAACGCTGCATGGATGCGCTCAATGGTAGGCAAGTGATTCTTCGCCGATACTAAGGAATCCTGCAATTTCGTTCATTTTGCAACAATTTTATAAAAGATAACATCTCGATGCCAAAACTATTTTACAGATCACAAAATTAAAACTGTAGAAAAGTCTTGATTGTTAAAAATTTTTAATGTCCTCCTTCTTGATATGCTAAGTCAGCTTGCAGTGTAAATATCACCTGATGAAAAATAGTCTAGAACAAGATTTCCTTGTACATTCAACTTTTAAATATGTACACTCAAAATACTAAATTAGTGGAACTGAGATATGGTGTAAAGTTTGAGAGTTGAATTAAAATAAGAGCAGTCGTAAACCCTAAGTATATCACAGTTCACGCACTTAAATTCGTGCTAGAAGAATGCATGCTTACGGCTTCATCTAGAATAAAGAATCGAACATTGGATACCAAAATCTTGCCACTTTGGATAAAATCTTCCAGCCTTCCCGGCGTACATGTAATTATGTCTATGCCTGACATAATAATTCTTAACTGCTCATTTACTGGGATACTGCCTATGACAAGTGCATTCCTGAAAAGTATAATGTTCCTGATGTACATAAGAACCAGAATTAGGACAACAGGAATTGTCAGTTTCATTCAAGCAATGCATTCATTCAATACTTGTAAAATGAAGTATTTTAAGTGCAACTACTGTAAACTAAGCTGGGTTCTTTTTATAGATGAACGACTTTATGAATTTAACACCTTTGCTGAAGTTGATAGCTGTATCAGAAACGAACATCTTAACCATACCTCTAACATTATAGAATTTCTTTATCAGCTTGCAGAAATATTCTATCGTGACCCAACACTATAAAGGTGTTACTATTTCGAATTCGACTTCTAATATGAATTCATAATTCACTAAGGTAGTAAATAAAACAAAAAAAAACGCATTATTTAAATCACACCTGATGGTTGGCTCTTTAAGGAACTTTTTGAAGGTTTCCAACTGACCATTTGTTTGCTCTGCCAACTCCTTGGTAGGTTCAAGTATAATACAAGCTGGTGCATTTGGTCCCGTTGCTTTTTTCGATTCGTTCAAACCTGAACCATTAGGTGAAATGACGGTATTTTCCGGCGGTGCTTTGCAGACTGCTACATAGCCCTGAACTTCAAGTTTACTGGACGAGTGTATATGGCTTGTATTTTGGAATCCTTCTTACATTTTTCTAAAACTTCCACTTCCCAAAAAATAAAAACGTGTGATAAAAGCAATCGAACTAGTTTATACTTTTAGTTTATAAAGTTTTTCATGGTTTTTTCGTTTCAGAAATTTTCGTTTCAAAAAAAAATTCAAAAAAAAACAGCATTTACCTCAAAAAGATGTTTGAATTCTGTTTCACCGAAATTGAATCGAATTTCGGCATTCTATAATAAAAATACATGATTCCAATGTAATACAAAATTTTTAAAGGTTTCAAGCCAAAAAAATGACAACTGATCATTCCGTCAATACAAAGAATAAGTGCGGCATGGTAATAGATAATATTTTGGAATATGAAATTAAGATAATCCTTCGACTTTTTAAATTACATATGATGAATAAATCCACGATAAGATTTGAAATTAGGAAATAAGCTTCTCCAGAATGCTGAATTCCCTTCAAAGAATATGTTAAATATGCCTGAGAACATCACGAAAAAAGTTTTGGTGGCGGCGCATCATAAATACCGAAAAACTCAATCTTTACCTTCAAAACTACAGCAGGAAACAGTGCTTTATTTCGCAATGATTCTGGAATGTCGAAAGCTTTCCCTAAATGCTGACCATTTTTTGAAAAAGCAATCGTCCCATTGTCCAAATCCAACATGCAACCAATTGTATCACCCAATGTGAACGAAGTACCATAATTATCAAACTGTTTGTTGTAACTTTTTTTGCCCGTTCCACCATAACCAAAACTATTTTTATCAGTACCTTAAAAACTTCGTAAAAATTAAAAATCGCAAATCTCAGCTAAAAATTGTACAAATTACAAGAAATCAATTTATAGTAAATAAAGAAGGTAAACATAATCCTGCACAAACAGATCCTCAATTTGACAATTTCAAAAACGAATACCTAAGTCCAGAACAGCATTAGCAGTTGACCATCCTAGACGACATAACCCATCATCAGTAACTGTGCCTTCATAGTAGAATTTTCCTGCAAATTTTACCGCGTTGAGGTATGTCGCAGGTTGCAGAAATAATACACCTGTGTCTGAATGTACCAAAAACCGTATTAAAAAAAGAAAAATAAAGAACGATATAAATAAACCTTTGCCGACAATACCACGAGTACAACGTGTTCCATTCCAAGATTTTGGGTCACGACTTTGACAAAGTAAGCCATCCGGATCAATTGCAAGATTGTTATCCCTATCATGCACATTCAAGCACCACCTTTCATCTGCAGAAGTTATGAATGAGTCTTCAATTCTGATACACAGAGTATACTACATATTTTTCATTCTTGTTTACTGCAGAACAGTAAAACTTCAGGCTCTGTATAAATCTTAGTGAATATTTCCATATATAAGTGTACCCACCATCAGATATGGACTGAAGAGATGTTTTTTAAATAGCCACAAAACAGTCGTGGATAATTTACAGCAGGCAATCGAATTCTTATTTCTTTAATATTTATAACAATGCGCAATGCTCAACAACTTTAGACTTGCTTTAGAACCATAGGTTAGATTTAACGTCAATTATCAGTTAACGGTAATTTCCCGAGTTTTCTATTGTGGTATTTATTAAATTTAATGTTTTTTTTATAAAAAATCAGTGCAAAAATAAAGTTACCGATGTAAGTAGTTGACTTATGTGTTTTACCCAGCATTGAATCACGTAATGATTCCCAAACGATTTGCAGTACGGGAAGACAAAATGCACCCGTTTTGCCACTTCCTGTTTCTGCTGCCTAAATTATTACATTCATATAACGTTTATTGTTAGCAGTTATTTGAGCCTTAAATTTCGTAAGCAATTAATAAAATGCAAAAAAAAAATCATTTCGAAAAGTGAAATGAACAGAAAAACAAAGATACCATAAGTACATCACCACCACCAAGAATTGCCGGAATTGCTTCAGACTGAATATCTGTAGGCAATCTAAAATATCAACATATGTGAGCTACAGTTAGCAATAAGAGCTCAAGTATTATAAGAACTTATTCACTAATTAAATATTTGTGCTTGACTAAAATGAAATTTAACGTCAGCTAACGATAATACTTCTTTATGCTATCGTACAATTAACATTTGTGGATAATGCTAAACACTATTGCCATATGCTGCATTATACATTTTACCGACAAATTGTCATCCTTTACGCAAGTAAATGTCTAACTTTTGTTTAGAATTTCCGGTTACGAGATCTCATCACTTAGCAATTCGAACTTTTATGTTTTCAGTAAAAGACTTATAATTTTGCTTGCAAGCAAATAAATTCAACGGTAATTTATGAATGGATGAAACTTGGGAAAAACTGAAATAGTGTTAGAGAACTAACGTCCAATCCATTTCGTCCACTGCTCTGCCCAATTCCGGCAGCATGCCCAACTCTTCGAAGGCTGTCATCTTGCTTAACAAATATTCTGTCTGTCCAAAGTAATCGTAAACCGGAATCAAACAACGGCGGGAAACACAGCTATCACTCTCTCAGCGCTAATTACGACACAGCCACAGCGCACATTCTATGAAAATGATGGTCCCATTTACCACCACGCATCATGGATTCCGGAATCGACGACTCTCGTGCTCTGATGAAATTGTTGATTAAGTTGATGGAACGAGAAATTAAATGGATTCCCTTCACGGGCGCTTATCGTATTTGATGTTACAATGTAAGGCAACTATATAGAATGAAATGACCGGTAACTTTACGGACGAACACTTGTTTCACACTAACTTTTAAGAAACGTAAACGAAGGGTAAAAGTTTGTTGTTTGTCTCATTCCATCCTTTTAAAATTTATTATGTTTGCTGACAAAATGATGCTAATATCCTGCGTAAAATGACGTGTGTTCATCGGTTTAGGTGGTATTTAAGGCGATAAAAAAAATTGGTATGAGATCGACGCGTGCGGATCATTTTCACTGAACTTCTGAACGATTTAGAGATGCGCTTCACCATTTTTTACAGATTGGTAGTGTGATTTTGTGGGGGCGTTAAAATTTTAATCTCAAACAACGATATATAAGTGAAAAGTGTTAGCACATTCATCACATTAATCAGAAAAAGTAATTTGCTAAGAATTTTAAGGAATAAGAATGCAAAATATTAAATTTAAATTTCCTTATTACCGGGTAGAATTTTATAAGCGGTACATAGTGATCGAGTAGAAAGTTGTCCATTATCTCATAAGCTATCAAATACAATCAGATAATAGCATTCATATTCAGGTAAAATTTCAGATGAACGAAAAAATGCAAGTGAAAATTTCCAATATATTTTACAAATCAGTTATCGGTTTTGAGTCACCACCGGTTCGGACCCAATGTATATGGCAACTTTTACATAGGAGCTGATCGTTTAGTGGATAACAACGTTTTTCCGGTTCATCCGTTAATTGCATACCACAACCCTATAATAACAAAATAGGATAAACGATAAATGGAAATCAAAAAATACAAATCATTTTTTTTTGATTTTTTTTTCTTTCAATTGAACAAAAGAGTATTTCGTATCAAATGATCAGAGAAAAATTAACTGTCAATATTATCAACAACATTCCTAAAAGGAAGAATACTCTTCGAAAATAAGTAAAAGCCTAAAATAACGAATTAATATAACTGCACTCTCACTTTGCAAATATAACATTCAATGTGATAGTTTCGATTAATTGCAACAACATGAACCGTTTCTCCGGTTTCCTGAAAATCGGAAAAATATTAAAGAGAAGCAGTGATGATCTATTTCCTATTTTTGTTCATCTCATGATGGTATGATCTGATGGAATTTAGAAGTTTCACCGATCCGTACATCATTTTAATTCCCGTACATCAAGACTATATTGTTTGAAAAAAATTTACGATAAAAATATTTTTGAAAATACCTTATTAGGCATAATTGCTTGTGAACATGCGGCACATTTCGGCGCAAAAAGTCTATGATAATCATCAACACAGTACACGTGACCTTCTGAATCCAAAGCAAATGGAACACCATCCAAGCAATTCTTGCACTTCTCACAACGGAAACATCTCGGATGATAAGATTTTCCAAGAGCTTGCAAAACCTATCAGATTTTTCTTTTTTTTTAATTAAATAATAGAAGTTCTAATCATTCTCTTTCATTAAATTGCTAACTAACTATTCATACGTCATGTTCAATTCCTTTTTAAAATTTTCATCTTTATTTCTGAGAAGAGAAATTATTTTAAATTCACTCATTCATTTTTCAACACTCAAATTATCACTTAAAACATACCATATCCATAATAAAATGTGAGCATGCAGCACATCGTTCTGCAGTTTCATGCATTCCACTGTACAGGTAATCCTCTTCACAGTACTTTTTCCCTTTAACCTAAAAATCATCATCGTTTTTAATTAAGTTAATTAAAATAATTTAAATTATATTACATTTTATTGTATCCAAAACAAAATTGAAATATATTAGGAATGGTATGAGTAAAATATGCGAAATGTTACTAAAATTGAACAAATTTTAATATAAATATTCACTGTTGTAAATTTATCACATTTAAATTCTCAAAAATTTTTTTTAAAAGTCTCCATTTTCTTTTACTGTCAAATGTGATAGATGAAAGATATTGCTATCAAACAAACAATTTACTTTATAGAATTTTTTTCCACGTAAAGTTCGTCCACACGTATCACAAGTAAAGCAATTATGATGGTATAGTTGATTGAGTGCGCAAGTGGCATCCGCTTCTTCCAATATATCTTTTCCGCACAATTCACAGATACCAATTGGTTTTTGATTTAAATTTAACTGTTTTGCTAAATTGTTTGTTATTTCATCGTACTTTTTACGCTGAATCGACACGTCAGAATCGATGGATGCTACCGAATCCACATTTTTTTTCCGCCACGGTGGTATTACGGTGGAATTGCTACTTTGCAACTTTTTATCGTTGTATTTGTTGGGAATGATTGTTGAAGGAATTTGTTGATTTGCTGAAATTTCCTTTGTTGAATGAAATATTTGAATGATAAATTATTTGGTTTCTTTTTCAGTGTTAGCTTAATTTGCAATTTCATTTTATTTATAAAATATGAAAAATTCAATAAAATAATCTGAAAATTTTCGCTAAGTTTTTTCTTTTTTAAAATACCATTTAAATGTATGCAACTGATACCTTTCTTTGCAGCATTTCCGTTCATCAATAACCTTTCACACTGATCAATGCCCGATCCATTAACTACATTCTGAAATTTGATTTTTTTTTATTTTTTCATTTTTTAAACAAATGATTTTTTTCAAAATTGTATAGAATGAGAGAGCAATGCAAAAGTATTTCAGTTTAGAATTTGAAAAATAACGATGGTGAGGAGAGACCCGAGATGTTCGCCGAATCGGTGGCCCACTATGATAGTATGTTTTAGCTGGTGAAATAAGGGAATTATTAGCAGTATATGGCGTAGCGCGGTAGGTATCTTCGTTCGGATCAATTGAGTTAGCCTTAAAAAAAGGAATGTAAGTTTATCATTGGATCCAACTACACTTTGAACGGTTTTTTAGGATTTGAAAAATAACGATGGTGAGGAGAAACCCGAGATATTTTTAAAGCACCTGTACTAATTGCAGAAAATTCAAACATACCATACTGGATCCACCTGTTGAGATTGATGAATGTGAAGTTTCCGTGTTACTGGAAGCACTTGCTGGACTAACAGAAGCTATATTCTGGGTGCAATTCGATTTTTTCACGTTTACTACGCGAGATACGGTATTTTCGCCGGATACAGTAGCTACATTAGCATGATGACAATGTATTGGAGGAGTTCTTGTTGCGATCGATGATGAGCATTTTTGTTCAGTATTCATATCTTTTCGAATAGTACTTCGAACAAAACTTGCAGATAACGCTGGCGATTGATGTTGATGCTCGTACCACGGATTTAACGGACGACAAGCTGATACCACCTAAAATTTGAATTTAAATTTTGCATTCACAAATTTGTGTTTTGATTGGAAACTTTATAATTTCATTCGATGAACGCATAACGTAAATTTAATGGTAATAAAAATTTAATTAACTATTAACTGGAAATGATTACCTGCTCCTTAAGTTTGCTAATTTCTTCCTTACTCATTTGATCTTTGCCATTACTTTTAACAGGTGCATAATGAGCACAGGTATTACTATTCCCATTAACAGAAGTTCTCCCGTTAAAAGAGGTGCCTGGCTTTGAATTCCATCCACCATTTCTCACATGCTGAAAGTATGGAAATAATTGTATTAGTTAAAAATTAGTTAATATAAGCTTCAAATTAACAGTTGCATTTAAGAAGCAAAGTTAAATTTGATATCATTTCAAGGAGAAATTTTTCAAATCTAATTTCTAACAGATAATCCAAAAAAATAGTATGACTTTAAAGGATAGTTTTTCTGTATGAGTTTATACTTTGTAGAATTATGGGTGACAGGTTCAACTTTCCGTTCTTTCGTTCTTTTTGAGGAATAAATTTGTGCAAGCAGAACATGCCTTTTGTTTCTCTAAATTAATGTGATGCAATTTTAATTCAAATTCCTTGCTCATCGCCTTGCTGTCAGCGTCACTAATCAGACGTTGCGGTGGTGGTGGTTGTCCGAATGTGTCAAGTTCACGCAAAAAATTTTGTGTTTCCAACTCCACATCCGTCATCCTAAATTTTTCGCAACTGAGAAATCTGAAATTTGAATTTTGAAATGATTTTCAAAATGAATTTCGTACACGAATAACGACAAGATGTAAGACCGTGTTAATCTCATCCTGTCGTTTGGAAAAATCTAATTTTATTGAATTTAAAAAAAAAATTTAGAAATCAAGCAACAGATAAATTCTAGAGGGGAGTTTCAATTTTCAAATATCTACCTCTAAATTATTGTTTCGAAATTTATAGCACTCTTTGCAAGTAGCCTATTTTCATAGTTTAAAAATTTTTCCAAGAAGGATTAGCTAAGCTATGGCTCTACTCACTAATACGTCAACAACGATTTCGTTAAGTACACAACCGAGCACTATCAACGAAGCAATACTGAAACAAAAAAGGAAACTTTCTAAAGGTCATTTCAGTACAGAAAATAAATTGGAAGAAAAATTACAAACAGAATATCGTCGTTATCATTATCATATGATAAACAAGCATCTTAGGGATGCCGATCACAATCCAACAAGCTAAACAAAAATACTATTCACGTAGATCGAAATATTTAGCTCATAAAAATTAACTAATATAAATTAAATATTTAGATTGGAATATCATTCTATTTGAACATCGAATGTAATTTGCAGCAAAAAAGTGATAATAAATTAAATGAGAATATGATTATCTCTTAAATTATTATTAATAATTTCAATTAAATTTTAATTTCAAACTCAAACTTACAATTTCTTAAATAAGCAAATAACTAGTGTGTGTGTGTGTGTGTGTGTGTGTGTGTGTGTGTGTGTGTGTGTGTGTGTGTGTGTGTGTGTGTGTGTGTGCTTTTTCCTCATCCATTTTTTTGAAATTATAATAATACAGTTGTGAAAATTTTCTCGCTTTTCTAAATGAACTATCTATCACATTCATCCGAAGCGATTCATAATTGACAGAAAGGTCAGAAGAGATGAAGGACGCAACAACAAGATGAAATGGATGGATGGACGGACGGACGGACGGACGGACGTCCATTTGTAAAATTGTACGCTATTCTCGTGAAAAGAGAAGAGGAAGGGAAATTGAACTCATTTCCCTTCTCTTCGCTATTTAGATATTAGTTGAAATTACTTTTAACTTTAATTGAAAGTTGGACATTTTAACTAATAAATACATCTAATTTGAATATTACGTATTTATATTATTTGCAAAATTTAGCAACAAATAACTGTTGCATAGTAAGTTGTAAAAGGTGTGGAAAATGTTAATGAGAACTGTTCGATCAATTTGTCATTTGCAAATAATTTATTTAAATGAAATATAAAAGAAAAAAGAGAAAAAATTTAATAAAAAGAAAAACGAATAAATATTTTTAAATTTTCTGTCCTCTCTCTCTCTCTCTTAAACAAAAAAAAAAGATTGTTCGAAATGAAATGATTGATTTTTTTTTTATTTAAAGGAAAGTGATAGTTTTCCAGAAAAAAAACGATTTGAAATAAATGAAAGATTATTTTTAAAAATTGAAAATAATTTCGTACATTGATAGGATAGCTAAACAAAGTGCTGCCGGTAGAATGGATTAGATGAAAATAGAGGAGGAGGAGGGTGTTCGATTTCATTTCGGTGATAAGAAGAAGAGGAGAACAGATGTTTTCGAAGTTTTTTGTGCTAAGTTGAAGTAAAGTGCAGAATTTAAAATTTTGTTAAAAAATAAAATTTTGAAGTGAAGAGAATGAACGATATGAAGCAAAGAATATTTTCAGTTGATTATTTTGCACTGTCATTAATTTTTTCAAATTTAAATTTTCATAATTAATTTCTTGCTAAAAAAAGTTATTTAAAAGATACAAAAATTTAAATAAATGTGCTTAGACAAATAAGCGTATAAATAAGAGAAGTAGTTGGTAAGTTAATATAACTGATAACATCATGATAAGACAATACATTTACTAATCAATAATATAAGTCTAAATTAATATCCATTCATAACGTACGCTATTACTAACGTTTAATTAACGTTTAATGTTTACAAAGGTAAATGAAAGTAAACTTATCATCACAAAACATAAATAATTTTCTACAAATTTTGAAATAAAATATGAAATTATAAAAAATTATTGCATTATTAAACAAAAAAGTGAAATCATGCAAAAATTTGCTATGAAAATAGCTGATAACGATATATCAGTAAGCAAAGAAGCAAAAGAGCAAAGAGTATATAAGTAACGAATAGGTCACATTTAAATCAAAAATTCAAATATTTAATAAAATGTGGAAGAGATGAGTAACTGAGCAAATAGATCGTTCTTATTTCAATTGCATCATTCCACTTAGCAACGAATCATCAAATCGATGAAACGATTTCAAATCGATTACTGTCTGAAATGTGCTAATTCATCGCTTATTCATTGTGACGTTTAATTTCACAATTTATGGTAGAAAGAAATTCATTAATTTTTTTTAATTTTACATTTAGTTAAAATGATATGAGCTGATTGAGAGTTTAGGAAAAAAAAAGGAAAACTAAAAATCTTCAGTTTAGTGGAAATAAAAAAATGAGACGATTGAATTTTATCACAGGAGAGATCGAAAATAACATCCAATATTTCATCTTATTAATTGAAATTATAGAAATAACCGGTTCATATCAAAGAAAAAGGTTAATGTCATCAATTCTGTTCTTTTTTTTTCTCGCATTTTTTCTCATCGCAAAATATTTCAAGTATTTCAAGAATTAATGTTTAAATATTTCAAGTATTTCAGGAATTAATGTTTAAAAATTATTAAATAGCAATACGAATATCAGTAACAATTAGTAAAAATCTCATGGAAACCGATCTCATTTGTCTTTGTATTACAAACCATCTGAAGAAGAGGAATGAATTTGAAATGAGAAGTTCAAGTGTTGTAGCTAAACAAAGCCATCACTTCCTTGTTTACCTTTCTCAAAGAGGAAAAGGTAATTTAAAAGGAATGAAAATGTCGCATCCCATCATTTATTTATTAAAGCATTGTCGAGAAGCATTTGTTTGCATTATCCATTCAGTAAGCCATTGCTTTTACAAATACGCTAAATGATAAGCTATACTGATAGCTTATCACTTAGCGTGGCCTTAGAAAAGTACTAAGTGAAAGTTAGGTCATTTTTGCTGGCCAAGATATTTATTCACTGTACTGAATGAACAAAACAGAAACAGATTCTTTCATAATTTCGTTAGTTTATCAAAAATTCATTTCTACGAATTCCATTTGTAATTCGTTGACAAATTAGTCAACGAGAAATGAACACAAAAAAAAAATGTCAAAATTTCAATTTCACTATCATTTTTAAAATTTCCATCTGCTTAAATGTTATTTGATAAGTAATTAATCAAAAAAAAAAGAAAAAAAAAGAAAAAATTGCTCCTAATTGATTGACTTGTCACAGAGACTTTAAATTTTGCAAAAATTTCATCTTTAATCTTTCATAGATTTAAATTTTGAAATTCCATGAATGAATGACATTGAAAAACATTAACGAACGATCAGCAATCCCACAATTTCAAAACTTTTATGTGTCTAAAAATATACACACACACACACACACACACACACACACACACACACACACACACACTTAGCGTTTCTTTATTTCTTTTACTAAAGGAAATTTTTCAGCAATGCTATTTCCACAGTGAGTCACCGACACTCTTTAAGGATGCATTTCTATTTTTTTTTTCATTTTCGGTGAAATTCCACGTAACTACCAATCATAAAATTCATTTCTAAAAGAAAAAAAAACTTGAAATGGAAAGAAATGGTAGCAAATGATATGAAATAAAATTTGAATAGAACTATTTCGATGGAAAAAGAAAACGCATCGATGTATTGCTTATTTTATGATTGAAAAAGAGTTGCGAGAACATCTTTTGTATAAGTTCATTTATGAGTTATTAATCAATTAATTAGTGTGTAAATGATTGAAGGATTTTTGCTATGAATCATTTTCGCCCTTAGGCAACAATTTGAAATATTTGAGGATGAAGAAATTGTTTTCCAGCAAAGAAATCTATCTTTCGTAGAATTTTAAAAAAGAAAAACAAAAATTAAAAACGAATCTAAAAATAAAGAAGCACAAATGACAACAACAACTTCCTACCGTAGGAAAATAATTCTGCACAGGTCGGATACGATAAAACAATTATGCAGAACAACAGACGACAGGATGGAAAGATAAAAGGAAGATGATTATATGTTTAAAGAAATAATAATAAAACTTATATGATTCATTTAGGTAATAAAGTTTTGAAATTTTTGAATTTAAAATTCATATGAATTATGTTAATATTTCAAGTGGAAGAGGAATAAACATAGAAATTGTTGCATCTAATATGAAACGGATTGATTAAATAATGTGTATTTTAAAAACCACTTTTCAATTTTAAAGTGTTGAAAAGAAGAGAGAAGTTCGGATAAGCTATTCTAATGTAGCAGATGGTAACTACTAACTTTTGTAACCTTAACGAATACTTAGAGCTTATATGTTTTAGATGCATTTCAACTCTCTCTCTCTCTCTTTCTCTCTCAGTTAATCTTCACATCGAGATGCTCAAGTTACAGATAATTCCGTTAAATTTATTCACTCAAACTTACACTCAAACCCATCAACAAATAAATATATCATATGTGTTAAATTCTAAACTGTTAGGATTAAATTTCAACAAAAATCTTTTAAAATATAAGACGAAAAGGGTGAAAAATTAAAATTCACTATGTATATGCCATGTATATTTGTAATAATAGCAAATATGCAAAATGGAAAATATTTTAGTAATAAAATAGCAATTTAATTAATTTGTTGTAAAAATGATAAAAGCGAAAAGGTTGAGGTAAATAGTAGCAATATGTTGAAATGAAAGGATAGTAATGAAGAAGTTTCGCCATTCATAAACAATAAACAAATGTTAAGTGTCAAAGGTCAGTGAACAGACAAAATGAGTATCTTTCACATCGAACGTACAACAACAACAACAACAACAACAATAAGTCATTTCGATAATGTAAACATTAATAAGTAAAAGTTATCCGCAAGATGTATTCCATTGTTTTCTTTTTCCTTCTTGAGGTAAATAGAGCAGCAAAATAGTTGGATAGGTTTGCTGATAATTAAAAAAAAAAGGTGATAAATGGAAAGAAAAGAAAATAGCTGCTACACCTACAACAGGATGATATTCGGGTCGATCAAAGCTATATGTACAAATATATGCAAATAGCATGAATCATTCTTGTTCATTAAAGAAGAATTTTATCGTATGAATAATCTTTGTTAATTAAAAAAAAAATTGCATGATTTATTCGACTTCATCCTTTTTCTCCTTTTCTTCAAGATTTGGTAATTTTGATTATTTCAACTAATTATAATTAATTATTCCTTGTAAGTTTTATGTCTCATTAGTAGCAGCATAATTGTATTTTCATATAAAATATGCATCATTCTTTTTTTATTTCTAAAATAAAAACTTTTAAATATTTTACTTTTTACAAAAGAAAAAGAAATAATACTACTAAAATGAGAAAAGAAGAAATGCGAAAAGAATTCTCACATTTAATGAAAATTTTGAAGGAAAAGAAAAGAGAAAAGAAAAGAAAAGAATAGGTCAAAGTTTATTGCAAAAAAAAATCCAATAAATATTCGTATTGTTGCAACAAAGTGTGGCGGAATTTTTGTAAAGAAAAGACGAAAGAAAATGATAAATTAATTTTCATTCTCATATTTTAATTAATTCCCTCTAATTAGCTTTGCTAATTAGACACAGTAATATTTCAAGTTTGATGAATGAAATGAAAAATCAATCCAACCGTTCAAACGTAGCATTTGAGAAATGAGCGCAGTCGTGTAAATGATGGGGCGCTAATAGTCTAAAAAAAAAGAAAAATTTAAAATTAAAAATTTTTTTCCCTTTTATTAAATTTATTATTTTTAAATGAATTTTAATTGTGTAGAAAACATTTTTTTAAAATTCTGAAAAACCTCTTATAAACGTTACTCAGTTTTTTTTTTTCAATGGAATTGGTCATATTTGTGTAGTAGTAATGGTTAGATGCAAGAAAAAAAACACATGCAAAAATAACTAATATTTGGGAGAGAAAGACAGAGAAAGGCAGCGAAAGAGAGAGAGAGAGGGAGAGAGAAAGAAGAGAAGAGCGGATCGGTGAAGGATTGATTGCTGTTGTGAGAGGTGAAAGTGATAAATGATAATCAGCTCTTTTTAAATAACATAGCTTTATTTATTATCATAGCAAGTTGTCGTCGAAAAAAACGACAATCGTCGAGGTCATTCTCTTATCACTTCAAATATTCTATTATTATTATCATTCGCTTCATTTTCGACGATGAAAAAATTTCGATTATTTGCAAAGAATAAATTAATTTCGAAAAGTTAGTGGGAATTTTGCATTTCAAAACTTCCCTTCATTAATCATTCGTTAATACGAAAAATCAAAAATAAAATTCACTTTTTTTTACCAAAAAAAAAGTCCTGAAAATTATGGATTTTTTCCTTCTCTTTCTCTCTCTCTCTCTCTTCTTTCCTTCTATCTCTAATGGTAATATTTGTGTTAAATGTATTAAACGATAAAGAAAGCAATAAGCTATACATCGATAGGCGAAAGAGTGAACCGATAATGGAGCATTAAAAATTTTAATTTTTAATTTATCAAAGGAATGGCGGAGGAAGAGAGAGAGGAAGAATTTGTCTAACCATTCTATGAAAGGATAAAGTAACAAAGCAAACGAGCGCAATCGGTGCGGACATTCCACTCGCGCTGGGCGGTTTCGTTGGTTCAATCGACGAGAGAGGGAGGGGAGAGCTTGCGGATGGACGGATGACCTTCACGGGCGTACAACACATCACCGTGAACGTTGGGAAAACTATTTTTTGTTTTCTGATGAAAACACAGATGTGATGCTTACAGTAAGTAATGCAACGATTACAACAATGATATTTGATACTTAATATTTGAACTTAAATGTTAATGAACTCATAAAAAGACATTTTCGACAAGTATTTCAAAATTCAAGTTTTAATTTATATTTACAAATTTGATTGAAGCAAACAATTATTTTCGAAAGAAAGAAATTTCATATAAAAAAGGAACAAAGCCTAAGTCTAAGCCTTAAAAATAAATTTTTCAAAAAAAATAAAATTTTAAGATTTTATGCAAAGATTTATTTAAATGTAAGAAAACGAAGGAAGTGTAACATATCACGTAAAATTTCTAAAACAATTAATTTACAACAACAACAACAAAAAAAAGTTATGACGAAAGTATGCTTGCAATGAATAAATGATAAAATAATACATTTAAGTTTTTATCAGTTTAATGTAAATTAAATTATTTTAAAAATTTCGCATTTTTCATATTAAATCTAAAATTACAACACACGTACACTTATTTCGTAGAAGTTAGAAGGAATGAAGGAAAAGATAGATAATAAGAACATTTTTAAATTTTTGATCAATTCAATTTTATGCGGTGAAGAAAGGAAATTATTCGTGAAGTGCGTGAGGATGCATTTTGATGATCGCTTTTTTTTCTCAATACAAATGAGCGATAAGATTAGTTTGAATTATTTTGAAACCATTTGAAACGATCGGTAAAATGGGATGGATGACCAGCTGTTGACATTAATAGGTATGATCACATCGATTCTAACATACGAACGGTTTACATCACTCAGTGCAAAATGTATTTAGGTTACCTGGAAATGTTCCTGAATCAATTTAGGTTCCTTTTCATCGTTTATCTTATATTTTAGAATGGAACTTTCAAAAGTTTCAAAAGTTAAAAGAACTTTCAAAGTCAAGTTTAAATGGAACTTTTAAAAAGCATATACATTTAAGTTTGGAAATTGTTTATATTTTTTCATTTTTGAAGTGCTATTTTATCCGCAAGGGCTGTATGTAATTCCACCTTAAATAGGAATTAAAGAAAGATAAAAAGGATTTCAAAATTGAATGGAAAAGATATTTTAATAATTAAATTAATGGAAATTTTAACTTTTGAGAATTCGAGAAGATCATTGATTGATTTGCAAAAAGTTAATGCTGTCATTTTACTTTGTAATTTTGTGCGCAATTAGTGAAAAGTTAATTAAGCTGTGATAATTGATAACAAAGGGATTGTTAATAATATAAATGCTTAAAGGTAATTATACAGGACGAAACACGTAGATATCAACGATAACAACAATTTCAAATCGTTCAGCAAATTCCAACGTCAAAGAATCACAGCAGGTGCAACGGCGCTGGCATTAGAAGTATATAAAATTTCTTTTAGGGAATTTTTAATTTCATCTAATTAGGGGGTGGAAGAATAGAATTGATTCATTTCCATTTGAAAAATCTAATTAATTTAATTTTGACAAAATGGGTAAAAACAAATTATATATGTTAAAGTTAACATTTCAAAAAACAAAAAAAAATGAAAATGAATTGGTTAAATTAAAAAAAGAATAATTATTTGAACAAAACAGAAATAGGAAAATTGAATATGATTTAAATGAATTAGTGGTAATCTGTAATATTTTGGTAAACTTATTAAAAATTTAATTAAAAAAATTGAATAAAACTGTATACATGAAAATTTTGATTAATTAAATTATAGCATAAATTAATTGGACGAAAAAAAAAGCTAATAGAATTAAAATTAAATTAAAATGGTTCATTAGCTTAAAATGGTTTTTTTATTAAAATGGTTTATGGTTTTTTATTAAAATGGTTTTTTTATTAAAATGTATTAAATGTATTAAATTAAATGTGTTAATGTATTAAATTAAAATGGTTTATCAGAAAAGATTAATTTTTAAGAATGAAGCACTGAAGGAATTAACTAATAATAACAAACAAACAGGTCTGACAACGAATGAACGAACGAAATATCGGCAGCTCATCCTACAATCATCCCTTACTGAATTAAATGAAATTAAAATTACAGATATGGCGCTGTTGACATAGTTTGCAAAAGAGACCAGTGGAATAATGCCGATGGATGATGACTGATCGAGGAAAGGTGGTGGGTGTCGCATCTCAAAATCGCCAAGTGATAAATTCTTTTCCATTTTAATTATATCCTAATATAATGTGTACAATATATGCATAGAATATCATTCACATTTTAAATTTCAAATTTGAAAAGTATTTTGCTTGAAAAAAAAATTTATGCATAGAATATCATTCACATTGCTAACAATTTTAATTTTATATTTTCACACAAAAATTTTGAAAATAATTTTTATGGATAGAAGCCTTTTCCAATTAGTCGATGTGCTTTTTTTTTTCATTTCATTTCATTTAAATTCTTGAAGAGCTAAAGTTCCATTTCATTTTCAAATTCTAGAAGAGTTAAAGTTGCAATCGAAGAAGAAAAAAAACAATGCTAAAATTGATGCTATTTTAACTATGTAAAAATGTTGAAAATGAAAGTTTTGTTTTAATTCAAAATTTGCAAAATATGAAATGATAGTTTAATTTTGTTAATTAAATTTATGGCTTATTAATAATACCTACAATAGTATGATTAACACTTTTCAATTATACTTTTCATGTGTACAATTAATTTAAATGTGTGTGTGTGTGTGTATGAACAAATGATCAAATTCATTTCACAAATTTAAATTTGAAAAGATAAAAAAAGAAATGGCAATGACAATTTCTGATAAAGAAACGTACTTTACTGACCGTGAAAAGTGAAATTTCATGTATCGGATTTTAAAAGTTAAAAAAAAGAAGCTCAGGACAGCTAATAGCTGGCCTAATGATGAAGTTATTTCAGAGGAAATGTGACAATTTTATTTTAAAAATTAATTCCAGGAAAAGTTTGATTGGAAACTATCGCCTGAATGGATAAATTGAAATGAATAAATTAACACTAAGAATTTGTATCAAAAATTTCTGAAATAAATTTAAAGAAGCATTTGAGAAGTTTAAACAATTGAAAAGATCAGAAAAATCTTTAATTGAAATTTTACATTTACAATTCCTATATGAATGCACAGTTATCAATATTTTTATTTCTCATTTTAAATTTTCGAAAAAAAAGTTTAAAATTTAACTTGTAGCAATAGCTTATTCACTTCTAATTTCAACTTCATTTCATCATTTTTGTTGTTTCTTAATTTGCTAGTAAAATTAAATGCGTAAAAGATAGTAAAGTTATTTTGGCATTTCTTGTGACAATTTCTAAACAGGTTTTAAAAAGTGAATCTCTCTCGACTGTATCGATAAACGATCGAAGACCTGATAGATCTAGAAGACAGTGGGAAAACTGCGAACACATTAAGGAATCAATTAACTTAATTAGTTGCCACTTTTTACAAACGTAACCAACCATACGATAGTTTCATTAATTGTCACGTGGTTATTTTCACTCTTTTCCCTCTAGTGGTTATTCACTACACCTGTAAACGAGTAATGTAATTCAAATTAGAAATAAAATATTATTAGAATTTATTAAACCTATAAGAATGCGATGACAAATCTAATTTGATAGAAATAATGGAAATGGTATGAATCAACTGAGATGGATGTGCGCATCTCATATTTCACGATATATTCTAAATTTAGGATTTAAGTTGATGGTACACTTAGATAACGTCAGGCAATGAGTTAAGAACGAGTTACTCCAGCATGATGATGACTCATCGGTATTGAGATGACCTGATTTACATCTGATAATGTTCATATTCAGATAGTATAATTTCGAGCTGTGCAATCTGATAAGTGTAGAAGAATGACGAAGAAAAAGGTTAAAAATGATAAGAACATCCGGTAATGCTCTCACACAAAGGAAAAATAGAAAATTATCATTTCATAAAATTCATTAATGTACTTTTCGATGTTACGTCACCTATTTGTTATTTCAAAAAGAAAAAAAAAAACGAAAACTAACACATTTTAAAATGTCTGCTAGCAAATCGATAAGCAAGGACTTTATAAAATTTGAATAATTTTAATTTAAAAATAAATAATTTTAATTTAAAATAATAAATACTTTTTATATTGAATGAAATGAAAAATAAATATTCTTTCTCAAATATTCTCTCATAAAGGCACTGGAAAACATTGGTATTATTTATTTTTTCGTTTGCAGTAAATAATTATAGGATGGGAAAATTGGATACTTTCTAAGTTCCACTTTTAATTCCTCCTCTCTTTAAATTTTCTCAGTCCTTTTAATTTCACCTTTCCAGTAGCCATTAAGACCAAACGGCTAGAAAATAAGAGAGCTAAAATTGAATTAAATGCATTCAATTTTTGAATTTCATTAAATAAACATATTATAATTAGTAATTTTGCTAAATTGTTTGATTTTATAGGCTATAAAAATGGTTCTTTTAGGTTTTATAAAAATTATTGATGCAAAATTATCGTTGATTTTTGTAAAAATAGTTATCAGATATGATCAAATTATCACTATCAACTACTTAATAATTAAGAAAATGAATTAATTAAGGAAAAATTAATAATTAAGGAATAATAATTAAGGATCACAACATAATACTTTTGCTAATCAAATTACGATCAATTGGTAATGATTAAAGAGCACTACATGTTATTGACATTATATTATAAATACAATACGTCATTGATTTAAAAATTTTTAAAAATACGTCATTGATTGATATGAATTAATTATCCTTCATTTATTTCTATTCTGTCGTTTAATTTCATCCATTTCATCAGTTTCATATAAGAAAATTAAAATTGTTAAAATTGTTTTTGTTTTTATTCCAATATTTTTTCTATGAAATTATCGGTACGCACTGAAGAATTATTCCTTCATTCCCAAAATTTAAATTAAAAAAAAATTGATTTCTTGCAAAATTCAAAGTGAGTGATTATTAATTTGCTCTACACCGTTCATTAGCATATTATTTCACAGTTATTGCTGAACGAAATAATTACGTGCAGTAAGAGTGGTTGAAAATGAAAAAGTAAATGGAAATAATTATTTGTACGCAAATATTTCTAAAGTTTTATACTAGAAAATTTTCTCTTCAAAAACAGAGAGATGTATTCCCTTGAAATTTCAAACTGTTATTTTTCATCCAGAAAGCCAACAATTTTTTTTTTTCTAAATTAAAATCAGTCAAGGATCTGTTCACTATCATTAAGTGAAATGAGGGGAGCCACAAAAAATAGGGCATGAAAAGTGCACAGCGTGAACGGAAGGAACGTAAGTAAATTTGACAAGCCCTCTAAATATACTTTTTTTTTTCTTTACACTTCTTAGACTTTAAATCAAAATTTCACTTTCCAGTATTATCACTTTCTTTTCTTCTAATTCATCGCAATTGAGAAATTGAGAAAAAAACACACACACACAGCCATTTTTCATTTTAAAATATCTCATTATCAAAATTAAATTTTATAAAAATTCCCATCGCATGAAAAATATCTCCCAAATGTTTTTTTTGAGCAGCAAAAGAAATTAATTGATTTATTAATTGAATTGGAAATACTAAAGCTAATTTTAGGTGATATACAATTTTGGAAAAATAGAACTTTACCTGTTACTGCAAGTCTACTTACCTTAGTAAACAGTTTCAACTGTTATGATATCATTAACAAAAAAAAACCCATAATACTCTTTGAAATATTTAATTTATTACCAAAATATATGGATGAAATGATCAGATCAATTAATTAGTCTTACTTTACCTTGCAATAATTGTCATAAATTAGTAGCAAAATTTTAGCTTTTAAAAATAATTCCAAATTGAAGTGATAAAAAAAAATGCAATATTGTTTTTTTGATCTAATCAGTTAGAATAGATCATTTGACTTATTTTAAGTTCAGTCTTACTCATCTCGTTTATCAGTATTTTTTTGTTTTATTAATTGCTATTGAAGTGTATATGAAATGTGCAATAAGCTTAGGAGTGAAATGAATGTTTTGCTAAAGTCTTGCGGAATTATATTAGTAATATAACTTAGACATTTAACACATTGCACTTAGCAGAAATTTTAAGAACTAAAAATTTTTCAACATTTTGAAATTAAAATTAAAATGTCAAAATGATTTAATGATTATTTTGTAAAAGTGTAATTCAAATGTAAGAAAAATTTTAATTTTCATATTTGAATGTATCATTAGGTTGCCAGTAAAAAAAAAAAGAAACGCCAAAGGTTTGTTTTTTTTTCAGCACAATTACTTTTAGATTAATAAGAAAACTTAATTCACTACAGACTTATAAACTGTCAAGTTGAGACTTGAGATTTTATAACTTAATTCACTCCAAACTTAATAATTCAACTTTTAATTGGCCTTCAGGCTAAGATTGAAATTAACGATAGGCCTCTCTTTCTGTGAACTTTTGCCTATTCAAGTGATAGAGTGGCAATTGTAGTATTCATAACAACGAATAGCCTGACAACTTCAGTATCATAGTTAACCAACCTGATAGCCTGACAATTCAGTATAGGAGAGAGAGCCTGACAGCTTCAGTATCATATTTAACCAACCTGATAGCCTGACAATTCAGTATAGGAGAGAGAGAGCCTGACAGCTTCAGTATCATATTTAACCAACCTGATAGTATTATCCGATAAGGTTAAATCATTTATTACATTAAAGTTTGGCCTATTTTTTTCAATAAAATTTTATTTTGCACTTTTTATAATGTAATTAATAGAATTAAAATGCTAAAGCTGAAAATTTTGAGTTGAGAAATAAGAGATAATAAAATTAAATTTCAGCATTTTTACGAAGAAAAAAAAGGTGAAAAAATTTTTGATCAATTTAATTTCATATTTCACGAACGGATTTTCCGATGCGAATATCAATGATTTTTTTTCTCAGGGATAGAGAGTGGCAGAGAGAGAGAGAGAGAGAGAGAGAGAGGGAGAAGAGGGGGAAAACTTTACTGAAATGAAATGTTAATGTATATATTTTTGATTTTTTTTTCAAATTAATTCTTTCAAATTGCATCCTCAAATATTTCCCCAAAAAATTTTTTCGCACTATTAATTATGTAACACTTATTTTATCATTTCTTTTATGCTAATCAAATTTCAATCATACAAGAAAGGTTCTTTTTAGAATTGATAAGAAAGATCTGAAATTGGGCATAGTGGAATTTCCATCCGATAGTTAGTTGGAAATATATCGAATAGACTGAATTATATTTAAAAAACTAAAATAAGCAATATAATTTGTTGACGAAGACAGAAATTTTTTGAAGTTTTAGGAAAACAAATTTCTGTGGTTTGATTAAATTTTAATTTTTATGCTATTAAAATGTAAAATTGTTTGCAAGTGTTTTTTGTGTAGGATTTTAATATTTCAGGAAAATTGAAATTTGCTTTTATTACATTCAATACTTATAGAAGCTATTCAAATTTCGTTTTATGCCTCACATATGTGGTTTAATGGAAATTTTTAAATGAAAAAATTATCAAAAGATTTAAAAATGAAAGATAGTAAATTGGAATTTTAGTTTTTATTCACTGAAAGTAGTTGTACGTGTAATAAAATTGACGCTATCTTAAATATCAGGGATTTTTTTTACTTATTTTAGAATTCGTTAAATATTTTAAATTTTAAATTTGAAAAGTATTTTGCTTGAAAAAACAAATGATTGACGAAGTGAATTAATTAGAAATTTAGCGCTAAGTTATAATTAATTGCAGGAGAGGGATGGTTGCTAGGAGGATGGTAACATCAAAGAGTTCCATGTAAAATTGTATGCAATTTAAATGAGTGAGAAAAGGAAGGAGCGATTTATAAAAATGTCGTAAACGTTTGTTTTACTTTCAGTGTAAATTTTTTTGATGCAAAACGAAATTATAATCCTAAAGCTTTCATGACTTTCTAGCCGCTTCCCTAACACATTTTCAGTTAATTAAATCCTAAAATTTACCTGCGCTTAAATCAAAAATGTTTAATAATGTCTTTCTATTGTTTTATTTCAAAATTTTTGAAATTTAATTTATTTTTATTTTTAGTAATTATATGAATAAATTTTTTCCAAATATATTTCTTACAAAAAGATCTAATTTCATTTTAATTCTTATAAAATGCCTCTTTCATTCAAATATTTCAAATTTGAAAGTCTAAATTGTGAAATAATAACGAAAAGAATAATTGATATTTTGACATTTAAACTTTTGTGTATACCTTTAGGGAAAGTTTTTTTTTTACCAACAATCTCTCTAATCTATAATACCTCTTATTAATTTTTGTTTTTATTGAACACTGAAATTATCGATTCTTCTATAAACACATCACATACTCCTTAAATTCGCTCATTAATTATAACTTTTAAATTTGAAATATTTAATTTTTACCTAAAATCTTCTGCTCTAATTAAGTGCAACAATTCATTTCGTATAAATTTCATGATAACTCTAACAAATTTTCCACACTTATAATTTCATCTATTTTACTACATTTTTCATTTGAAAATAAAAAATGCAAATGCATCTGCTCCTTTCATCATATCGCCAAAGGACTACAACAGAAGAAGGAAGATGAAGAAGGAAGGGAAAGAGAAAGTGAGAAATCTAAAGAAAATAAATGTATGTGGAAAGTGCACACAATAGCTTCGGATGGATTAGCCATCAGCCCTAAGGCATTTTTATACTTTGTGAAATCTTCGTAAGCTAAAACTATCCCCCTAAATGTCCCCATATCTTTTTTTTATTCAATCATTTTTTTTTCATTTGTTTATAAAGAGCTTAACGTAAGGTTTACACTTTCTTTCTTTCTTTTTTTTTTTTTAAATCAATCTATTTGAATGAATTTGAGAAAGCAATAGCTAGCTAGCTAGCTAGCTATTCAGTGCAATTAGTTCATTTTACTACGTTGACCTAAAATTGGCGCTTTTTCTTTTCTCTTCCTCTCTAATCAGTTATATCAATTGATCCCTAATCTCTTTAATTAGCATAATTAGTTAAACATTATCTATTTGTTCTAACAATTGAATATTTTCATTTCTTTTTTGAAATTCTAAATGTAAACAATAAACAAACAAAAAGATAAGTATTTAACAATTGGCCAATTAGCTAACTTTGTGTGTGTGTGTATATTTGTAAAATTGAATTATATCAACGAATACAAAAAATAATTTTTATTCTTTACAAATTTGAAAATGAATTTTTTCTTTTTTTGATTATCTAATACGTCAACAACACGTCTTCAACACAATTCATTTTTAACATTTTAAAATTAATTACGCAACCATCCATGCTTCTCCTCATTTCGGCCTTTTCTTTGTTCTTTTTTTTATTTAAAATAACAAATTAGTCTATTGAGGGAAAATTTTATTTGATGAATAGAATGGGAAAAAAAAAGTCGAATTCATTCATTGCAAATATATATATTTGCAATTTCACGCTGAAGCATTTGATAATTTCTTTTTAAGACATTTATAGTTTCCACCTTGTCCTAGCAACTTTTAATTATGGAATTTTAAGCTGTTAGAACTTATTTGTTGTTATTCGATAGTTTCACTTTCTCTCTTTCTCTCTTTCTATTTTTTCTCCTTAAGGGAGAGAGGGAAGAAGAGTGGAAATGCTTGCTATGCAACGACGATGATCAATTTGCATATCAATTCATATCAATGTTGCAACTACACCATCTTCACTCTTTGCTATATTTAATACTTCCATTTTCAACATTTAATGCTTCGGTATTAGTTGGTATGCGATGGCGGTAATATCACCTGAATTAGATGAATTCACCTGAATCGATCCATTAATTACTTCCTCCTTTCACTATTGTTACATTCAACTAAATTGTAATTGTCAAAAAGAAAGCCCATTTTTTTGGAAGATCTCCAAAAAAACACTTTCAAACTTTATTGCCACACCTATCACTGCGTGCGAAAAAAAAAATTTCAAAAAACTATCCCTAAATTTCATTAAACTGATAGCTCAATAAGACTATATTTATAGATTTTACTAAAATGGAAAAGTTTTACAATATCTTACTTTAATTGTTAGAGTGTTGAATTAGTGTTAATTAATTTCCGAGTGGTTTAATTAATTGTTAATTAAATTGTTTACAGTTTATTGATTTAATTGAAAAGAAATATTCCTTAATAAATGAAACAAAATAGCAATTATAGAGTTATCCATTTTCTAAATCAATAATTCTCGTTATCGCATATTTTTCTCCTTACTTCCAACATTAAAATTTAATTTTAATTCTTGAAAATATTATTTTTAAGCTTTTTCAATTAGCATTCATTTTATTTCTTACCTTTTGTGATATAACTCTTGGAATATTTGAATGAATGCAATTTACGTTTTGAAAATGATGCAAATGTGTATTTGAAAGAAATGAAATTTCAATTTCTCACCTGAGCATTGTTAATTGCATCTGCTAGAAGAGAAGGTAATGAAATTTTACTAAAATGCAACATAACGACATTAATGTATTTCATTCTAATTCCTCCTAAAACACAACAAACACACATTTACTTTGCTAATACAAAGAAAAAAACAAAAACAAAAAGTATATTTGTTGAAATGAATGAGAACAGAATGAGAAATTCATAACAAAATGTACAATTTTCTATATTTCGACAATATTTTTGAAAATTAAACTTTTGAAAATAAGTAAAAAGAAAAAGAGTTAATGAATCAGTGAGTATAAGTGAAAGAAAATGTTTGATTGAGGAAAAATTTTTGATGTAATTAGTGCAATGTTAGCCAATTCGAATAGAATTGTTTGTTTTTTTTTCCGCCATATATTATTAATTAGTTTTAAATGGAATTGGAGAATGTACTTTTTGAAGAATGTACTTTTTGAGAAGGATGTACTGTTTTGGTTTTTGCTGTTGTTGTTGATGTTGTTGTTGTTGTTGTTGTTATTGTTGTTGTTGTTGTTGTTGTTGTTGTTGTTGTTGTTGTTGATGTTGTTATTGTTATTGATGTTGTTGTTGTTGATGTTGTTGTTGTTGTTGTTGTTGTTGTTGTTGTTGTTGTTGTTGTTATTGTTGTTGTTGTTGTTGTTGTTGTTGTTGTTGTTGTTGTTGTTGTTGTTGATGTTAATGGCCGAGGTGTCAAATAAATATGTCATGATGAAACGTTTGATACAACACGATATGATATGATCTGATGTAATATGATAGAACTAGGAAATGATTTTGAACATTTGCTCGAAGTGGTTTCCTCTCTTTTTTTTGCTAAGCTTAATTATTCATTAATTTTAGCTGAAAAATAATAAACACAAAAAACATTGCACTAGCACTAATCTTAAAGTTTAGTGTAAAAATAATGATCTGACCTTTTTATCTCTACGTAATAAGTGTAACTTAAAGTTTAAATTATCTTTAAATTTCAAATATCATCCAAAATTTACATTTAATTAGACTTTTTAAGGACAAAAAGTTTTTCTTTATTATTAAGAGGATAGAAGTGTTTAGAAGTGCTATTTAAAAATTTCCAAAAATTTCAATTTATCTCCAAAGATGAAAAAAGAGGATTGGCACTTTTTTTCCTCTAAGAATGTTGCACTCTACCTCTTCTCGAGTAATTAAGCTGTCACAAAGGGGCGATGGTTGCATTCGTCATTTACGCTTTCCCATGCAACGACGATCTGTGCGTAGCATATGCCATCATATTCCTCTCGTCATTTTTCCACATTTAATTTCAATCGTTCCATGTTGTGTTGTTAAACGAACTTCAACAATCAATCAATCATTTCTTTCTTTTTTCAGTTTCAGCAAAAGATCGATTAATACAATTCTACCTGAAACACTAATTTGTTATTTTAATTCATCAACGTATTGCTTCTGTTATGGCTGAACCATCACTTGCACTATTTCATCATTTACGTGGCAATTCATTACTAAAACAGGTATGTCAATTTTTAATTTTTGAAATTATGCTAAACACTATTTATAAACATACAGTTTCAATTTCTGAATTAAGTAATACTTTTATTTAATAGCTAATTTTTCCAACTAAAACAACAATTATTTAAATTATCGTGTAGGAAAATTTGTTAGCTTGAAATTAATTATCAGTGGTCAAATTTGATGAAATTAATGTTCTTGAAAACCTAATGAATGCTTTATTCTAATTCCTTTTCGAATTTTCACTAAAGACTTTGTTCTATTTTCTGCTTGAATTTCATTGTCAAATTAGGGGTTTGCTTTATTGGTCTAGCAATGTGCAAATTACCTATATAAACAAGTACGAAAGAGTTAGCTTACACATCTTAATTAGCATTTATTAACATTCTATTGCAGATTTATTTTACTTCAACTTTTTAAAAGTTCTGTTTGTTCAAGTAAACTTTTACATTTTCTTTGCATTAAAAATCCCAGCTTGTTAATTATTTCTGATGGCTGAAATATTAAAATTGAAAGCTCACTGAAGCAGACTTGCAAGACTTTTCGAAGTGAATCAATCTGTGAGAAACAAAAAAATATTTCGAACAAAATATAAACCGATGATAATCTTATCCTGTAATTGAAATTAATCTGTTTATTTTCGAAAATTTTCTACTATCAAATGATACTATCTCTATCAGTTCGGTAATCATTTGAAATATCTGAATTAAAGCTATCGAGATAATTGGTTGTTGGCTTTTCGAAGCTCATCTCTTTCATGATTCCTATGCTTTTTTTAACAAATTTAAAATTTAAATCCAATTTTTTAGAAATTATTTTATAACATAAAATGATTGTAAATAAACGAATGTAATTAACAGAGAGCTGAAAGATTTTTCAGAGCTAAAAAGAATTGACGGCTGACAACCATCTGAAACAAACATTTCAAATGATTGTCAGCCATCAATTCAATTGTCACCATTTGTAACTCTCGTAGTGTCTTCAGGGAATCGTTTCACAAAATATTGTTGATGGAGGAAACCTTATGAAATGGCTAAATTAAGATTGTCAAACTTTCAAGCGACTAATTTTTGACTCTCATTACGTCTTGATGATAATTCAATCAATGAATTTGAAAAATTCGAAAAACTTTCATCTAGTAAGTGCTGAAGTTTCTGTAGCATACTGTAATGTGTTTTATGGTACAGTATTTTACCATAAAATGCATACAGTACCTCGTCGTAAAAACTATCACAGAGTGTTATTTCATCTGTGATTGTTGTAAACCTTCGTTATCCTTCTTGATTCCGCCGTAAAGCTGAAATACAGAAACACTGCATTGCTTGCATTATTTTGCTTCCATTTGAACATATCTTCGATGCAATTTTGAGCAGGCGGTAATGTCCTACTTTATTTTTTTAAAGTAAAGCTCAAAAATTATTGTTTATAATATGAAGAGATTGAGTAATTTCTCCGGAGAGCCATAATTTTCATTTTTTTTCAAATTTTCAATCTCTTATTCTTTAAAAAATGATTTAAAAATCTACTTATCGGCAAGAAAAGTTGTTTATGTACACGTGTTTTGCGCACATCCGTTGTAATACCACGTTATTAGAGGAGAGAAACGTAAACGAGTCCCACATGAAGCATGTGAAAAAGACGATAGATTTGAAATATAATGACAAGAATTATAATCATTTGAATTTAGTATTGTATTTTAGACATTGTAATTTTTTTTCTGAAATGAAATAGAATCATTTGTTACCTAATCTTTCAGGTTTAAGGTCGAAATGACTGAAAAGATGAAAAAGGTATGTGCGTAAATCTTATATGATGAATTTTGATTTGCTCTAAAATAAGACTGAAATCATACTGTTGCAGCAAGAAGAAACAGAAGTTCAAACAGTTCAACCAAACAAAGAGCAATTAGCGCGGCGGCATGCATTGGTACCTGACCAGGTAAAAATTGTTAACTAATTTATTGTAATTTCTCAGTGCGACTTTACGATAAAAATAAGGCGGAATATGTTTCGTGAAACTTTTTTTGAAGTAAATTTCCTACAGTGTTTGACCGCTTTAGCAAGTTTGGTTCAAATATGTAAGGCATTCATTCACTCATTTTTATCAATGAAACTGAATAGGCCTTGAAACATCTATTCTTTAATTAATGAAAAACTACAATAGCCATTGAAACGTTCTAACTTATTTACAGCAAAGCATCCAGCAAGACGAGTAAGTGTTCCGAGCATGCATGTTCTTATCACTTATTCTTATCATTTCCTGATTAAACGCACCTTAGCTTCCCAAAGGAACAAATTGATTTATGTATTGAAAAAAAAAACTAGCCTATCTAGCGTAATCAAATGATTTAATCGAACAAATTCAGGCTAGTACACTAAGCTGTATTAATTAATACCTGTGATAATAGACCTTAATAATGTAAGGATAGCGTTGCATTCCTTTAATAGATATTATCATCTACTGTGTCAAGCACTGTTACATGTTGTGAAAAGTTGTTTTTTGTTAAATTTTTGTTTAATTTGCGTATTTGTATTTTCTCCTAGTAGCCTGCGCAAAAATTAAATTAAATTAAAGATTCAAAATTAAAATGCTACATATTTTACAGTGCTAACAGGGAAACTTGCTCGGATAATGTAATCATTGTACCGCACCTGAAAATATCTTCCAATGATTCACAACTTTTCAATCGAGCAATAAGTTCTGGAGGTGGTCTACTGGCTGGTTAGTACTTCTTCAGTGTACCATTTAGCATTTGTTCAATGTTTTCTGAGAAGGGCTCATTTGACATTAGCGCTCTATATCTTTGTGAATTTCAAAAAATTACACTTCATTTCTTATGATTAAAAATATTATTTCGAAAATTAGAAGACAGGTAATGAATTTTTGAAATTATTCGGACTTATTTTTTACATTAGAACTTCGAAATTCAGACATTGCTACTACTTACAACTATTGGCGGATGTGTTACGCAAGCAAAATTAACCTTAATTAGTTGTTTCATTTAGCTAGCAAAGTTTAATTCGATTTTATCACACTATCCAGTACTCTCATAAAAAAAATTTTTAGCATCTTGAAGTTACAGATTTACAAAGAGCAACAATTGCAACTCAAACATTTTATGCCGATGGAAAGGAGCAGTCAAGAACCAGATCACCGTGGATTTTAAAACGATTGGTGCTAACTTGAAACGAATTAGTTCAAATCCAAATTTGTTATTATCTATTGTGAAGAAGAAAAGATTTAATTATTTTTAAAATTTGAAATATTTTTGGTTGTTGCGAAACAACAGAAAGTGAATTGCGTGCCGCGAGTAGGATCAGAAATAAATATCTGCATATTCAAATTTAATAAACGTTATCGTTTATTTTACTTTGAATAAACGAATTCGTAATTTTTTTCAGTATGAATGGTCACATCGAGCTAAAAGGCGAGAAATCATAAAACACGTGCAAGCAGCGTTGGAAATATCTGGCGATCCGGAATTTTATGATGAAGAATTGGAAAAATTACTTGTAATAAATTGCTATAACATTATTGAAATTGCTATGAACTGAGATATCTAAAAATTTATTTGCGAATAAAAAATATCTAACTATAGAGAGATTCGTAATTTTTCTTTAAATTCATTAAAATTATATAAAATTTTTCAAATTTTATAACACTTAAATTCTATGCTTAATATTTTGATCGAAATTTGAGAAGGAAATTTTGAGAAATTTGTAGATAATTGTTTTTAGTAAAAATGTTTTATCTATGTATGATAAAGGTATAAAGGAATATCTCAGGAAAAAGTCTTTAATTAAAAAGGTAAGAAAGAATTCCTCATTGTTATTGGAAGCCTGAAAACTTCCTTCCTTTATAGCTGCTCAACTGGGATGAAATATTTGCCGTAAAGGTGGCAAATTTGGAATTGCTGGACAGAAAGCGTTTGCAGGCTGTATGGGAGTTGCTTCACACAGAATTGATATTTCTCCACAGGCGACTTCTCGTCTTGAGGTTCATTTTATTTAATTCATTATAAGCTAAATTAGAAATGAATTAAACTTAAAATTAGTTTAGAAGGTTTTTCGAACAAAAAGCGTAAGCTGTCATTAATTTAAGTACATTAGAGGATGAATTAACAGCAGTGCTGAAAGATTTTATTTGAAAATTTTTTACGATATTCTGAATTTGATTTTTTCCTTTTAGAAATGTTTACAAGGAGCCGTTGAAAAAATGTCAGGTTGAGGGATGCCTATTAACTGTAGAACCGGATTTAATTTTTGGAAATCTTGATCAAATATGCCGGGTTTTACGTTTTGTTATTTTGCCTTATAACTAATCTTCAGTAGCTGAATTTTTTCAATTTTAGTATAGCTGAGCAAAAATATTGAATTTAACTTTTAAAAATTTGCAAATTGAAGATTTCAATAACTGAATATCTTCTTTAGATAAGTTGGTCATTTTGTAAGTCATTTCTAAAAATACTGAAAGAAGTTGGCGAAAATAACAATTACAATACAACCGATCTTATTGTGAGATTGTTCGAGAGAGCAAGTTTTTTTTTTGAATTTTAATGAAAATTCCAAGAAAATTAATTGTACTGTTTGGTGCGCAGATATTTCTTTTATTTCTAAGTTATAATTAAACTTAATCATAAATTTGCCAATTTTGAAATATTACAATGAAGTATATCGGAATTTTTTTTGTTTAAAGTTTTCCAAAGTACCGTCAACGATATCGGCTTACCAGGCATACTGTATTAATTACAAGGCTACAATAGAATATTTGGGATTAATACGAGAAAAGGAGGAACGTTTCACAGAATTTGAACGAGTAAATTTTACACATTTCCTTTTAAGCAAATTAACATTCGTTTATTAATTAGCTTTTAGCATTTAATAACGTTTTCCATTGTAATTAAAATGCTAATTCGTTGTAAAACTCAAATTCAACTGATTCACTCTTTAACATTATGGAATTTACTTCTTTGTACTTTCAGGTATGTCTAACAGATCCACGTTGTGAACGGTTACAGTTAGAAGATTTACTAATAGCACCACTACAACATATTACAAGGCTGCCTCTTCTGTTAAAAGAAATTCATAAATATACCAAAGACAGTGAGGACAAAAGACGAATTGAGAAAGTTGTGGGAAATATGAATGAATCATTAAGTGTGTACAGTTTGTAATTGTTACGTGTTATAACAAAGAAGCATTACGCGTGGATCTAGAATTCTTCATTCCTTACAATGCTAGTCTAGCTACTCAAACGTATAGAATTCTTCTCGTTTAGGATCGATAGATGATTCCGTTCAATGGTTACATAACTTCGAACGGTTGCAACAGCTGCAAAATTCCGTTATTTGGCCATCGATCATTGAGTTAGAAACACGAACGTTTATTCCAGAAGTAAGTGAGCATCTGCTATCTTACAATATTCCCCTTTTCCATTTCAAATTTTCGATCACAAAAAAAAAGGTTAAGCTTAGATATTGCTCGTTGCAGTTAGACAAAATCTTCAGCTTTGAGATCAATTCAAATACTTATTGTTCTGATAACTTTAACATATTTGATACATATGTGACATGAACGTAACTTTACTATGCGATCATTAACATTCTTTAACAGTCTGACTATTTACAGTTCTTAAGAATAGCACTATCCAGACAGTTCTGTGAGAATCTTTTGGCACATCCAAGAAGGAAATTGATTCATGAAGGTCATCTGGAACTTATCGGTTAGTGCATTAATGAATTTCGTTCAGCCTATATGATTTACTTATTTTACATTTGAATTTTCTTGTTACTTTTGAAATTTTCAGAAAATGGTAGAACATGTGACTGTTATGCGTTCTTATTCAACGATATGTTTCTGCTAACAAAAATGAAGAAATGCACGAGAATTAAAGTATTTGTTGTTTAGTTTAGAATTTGAGAAGCAAAAAGTAAATGTAAACAAAAAGAAAATTTTTATATTTCAAATATTTTAGCTTTATAGAAGTATCGTTTAGCAAATATGTTTTTTTTAAAAAAAAACGCTGTATAGAAGAACGTTTATTTAATTACCAAATGCTTTAGTCTTATCAAAATAGATAACACATTGTAGTATACTGCGCATAATCTCAGATTGCTTATTCTCTTCCAGTAAATTTCTTATTATTACAATTGCTAATTGTAGAAAGGTGTAACACAATTGACAAAATCGGAGCAATATGTTGTTCAGAAGCAACCAATCCCGTTGGATTCATGTGTTTTCTGTGATGCTGATTCTAACGATTCCATTACCAGTGGTTTGATTTCTGCTCAAAATTTATGAAATTTTAATATTAAATTCAATATGAGAGAAGTAAGTGGAAAATTTCATCGAAATGTATACAATTACTCTGATGAGTCTGTTTTCCAGTGTCATTAAAATTTGCATTTGTGGTAATACATCTTACACGATACTACCAAGTGGTGTCGATTTTTACCCTGCAGGCTGCTAACAAGAAGGATAAAGTAAATCTTAAATTTACTTTGCTTATGATAACCATCTATCTTGTCGTGGATGATTTTCTCTTCCTGTTTCTCGGAAGTAATCATTTCTATTATATTACATATGCAAACTGTTGGCAACATTAAAATTTGCTAGTTTGAAATGGTCGGAGTTAACTCTCGAAATCTTCGAAATTAAGTAATCAATGAAAAAGAATGTCTAATTCATTTCAAGTAAAAATGAAGAAGGCATGCAAATTTCAAACTTCAAAGTAGTGTTTTTAAAGTATTTCAAATTCATTTCAGGAATTATGGATTGGAAAATTTCAAGAATCAATTGAAAAATATGAATCGATCCAATTAAAAGATATGTTAAAGTGTACCCCACTTTATTCTACTTTATCCTTGCGGCGTTGTTCTTCATCTCGTCTAATACAATCAAACACTTGTATCTGTCAAAATCCCGGCGATGCAAAATCGTCACATTCCGATTTACAACTGGAAAGACTGGCAGGGAACGCAGACGTGGAAACGGAGGACCAACGCTGCGAATCAGAATTAGTGGACGATTCTGTTGACATTGATAATTCGGCACTCTCATCAGATGTACAAGCAGTACGCCTCGACGTCGATGTTGAAATTGTTTGACATTATCTTAGCAATTCCTGTTTTCTTTACTATCATATCCTATATTGCTTGGCTCAGACAATAAAATTTGCTTGAGCCAAGTAATAGATGATAGTGAGATCGATCTTTGAAGCTACAAATTATGTATGTACTAAAAATAAAAAATATGAAAATTACAAAAGGGTAAATGAAATAATTACTTCATAATTAAAGTTTTCACAATTGTTTCTAAGAGGAAAAAATGCGGGAAAAAAGAAGAATGGAAGGTAAATATTACCGGTATTTTCGTACTGATTCACATCAAATTAAAAAAAATTGGCTCTGGCTAATTTGAATAAATCTTAGACAATTTTACAGGTAGAGTCACCGAAATCAAGTAAACAATCAATTAGAATAATTTTGGTCGTCCAGTTCATGGCCAAGTCATGAGATTCTCATTTGCCTTTATGGAAGTTGTAAAACTTAAAAAAATCTCCGAACTTAAAATAGTTCGAAGCTCAATTTTAATCAAATGCAACAGGTGAATGGAAGGGACGTAAAATTTATAGCGAAATAATTCAGAATAAAAAATTCGGTTAGAATTCGAGAGAAAGCCGATCACATGGGAATTCAACCGTGAAAAATCGGAGCTAATCGATCAAACATTTAAAAATTTTAAATATCAACAAATTTACAGGAAAAATTTTAAGAAATATCTTCACGATCGCTGTATTTTTTGTGGAACTAATAAATAGAAAATAATTTCTTGAATTATTTCTTTCATTTCTTATGTGCCAATTACCATTTTCATTTTTCACTAAAATTATTATAATTTAAAATAAAATTCAATTGTATCTGAGTTTTCATTATAAAACAAATGTCTGAAAAAGAAATCCATAACCTTAATGTGAGAGACAAGTTATTAGAGGTGTAAAATTATAATTAGGTGACTTAAAGTTCATGATACGGCTAAAGTGAGCTGAATTTAAAATTTGCTCAGAGCAGCTTAAATTTTAAAACTTAATTTTCATCAGTGAAATTACGGTTAACGTTTGTTTGCAAGTCATTCACAGAGAATTGATGTTTGTCCACAATCAACTTGTCATTTTTAGATTTACTTCATTTAATATGATCACTTGAAAAGTTTCCCTGCCGAAGTCTATTTGTTCTCACAAGTTTCGTGATAAATTTTGAAAAGAATATGTTTGTTGAAGGTAGCAATTTAATCATTCGATGGATCAAATTTCGGATTTAATACTTTTAATGTGAAATCAAACTACTGACTAATGTGTAAACTTTGGCGGAAAAGTAACAATTTTTCCACCAAAGCTATAGGAAGTGGAAAGATCGTTCATCAATAAGGCAATGAGAAAATCAATAGCCGCACCAGAAGCGTGAGCTGTTAAATGCTTCAGACCATAATAAACGAAAGTTCCGGAACGAGAAAAATTCGGGAAATCTCTTGCTACCACGCAACTACACTTCCGTGAGAATCATCTGACAGTGCAAACTTTTGTAACCACATTGATCCTTCTATTTCAAGTATTTGTCTTCAAAAAGGCCGAGCCATTGATCAGTAATACTTTGTGGTACAGCCTTTTGTTACTGCTCGCTTCTAGACGATTGGGACCTGAGTGGTATAAGGGTCGGGGTAATTGGAGGAATCCAGGTAAGCCTGTTTTCTGCACTGAATCACCTAGACTAAATATGATAATTGAGGAAATTGACACGATTTGTGTTGAATGTTATTAATGAGAGAAATTATTGGAATATGAAAGAATAAGCTTTATGCCTGCTAATCGTTACTGAAATGTTGTGGACAGGAAAGAATGACTTGGAGAAGTACGAACAGCTTAAATTTCTAAATGTTTCATGGTTATACAGTGTGATAATTTCGTTTTTTAGGGGATATCATAGCGAAGCTATGGATTTAAAAAGTGTACTTGACATCAAAAAACGGTTACCTATCAAGTTTTCATGTAAGTATTCACGTTTTTGAGTGCTGATTTTAAAGTTAAAAATGAGATCAGAGTCAATTTAATAATTAACAAATGAGCTTTAAATTACAGCTCATGTTGTAATTTCTTTATGGGGTGGAATTTTCCGAACAGTTGAACATCTGTTTGACAGGAGTGAGGGAGACAAATTAAAAAATCGAAGGAGCGGAGGCATCTAATAGGTTCCACGGTTTTACACTAATAATTATCATCTGTTTTAGTTAGTGGAAACGAAACACTGCAAAAAATGTGCCATGAAAAGTTATCGAATTTCTTTGACAAAAATGTTGTTTTGTGGAAAAGGTTTGCACCATTTTTGTGGGAAGCTTTTCTAATAACATGCATTAATGTTCAGAAAAATACTGATCGCAGAATTTCATGCGCAAGTGTATATTTCGTCAAAAGTGGTTTTTTCGATATTTGAAGTTACAGATAAGAAAGCACATGAGAGACATATTAAAAAATTATCTTCAAAGTTGAACGAAAAAACAGTTTTCTTCTTTTATAAAAAAAAATGTTGAACCAGTACATTGAACAAAAAAAAAAACTGAATAAAATATTGAATAAATTGAATAAAATATTGAGCAGTATTGAACAAATTGAATAAATTGAGTAAAACAAATATCAAAAAAATATTGAATCAAAAAGAAATTGCGTTAAGATTAAATCTGAAACAAAAGCTGAGCTGAGGAACAAAGCAGATTTCATAGTTCTCGAAACTTGAGAAAAAAAAACAAAAGCTGAATTCGAGAAATTTCAGGAGTTCGCGACAGTGCTCTTCCACTTATCACTCACATATCTTCTTCGAATTTGTTCCTTTTACAAATGATACTATGATTAATTATAAATCAGTTAAGCCAAAAACATGGGAAGAGGCATCACTACTGCATTTCTTTTTCTTGGATCCATCTGTAAGTTTTTGAATTATGATAGATGCAGTTTGCGGGTGGTGCTAGTGGATGAAATAACATCTGCATAAACCATATATTGCAGTTTTTAAGTAAATGAAGTAGTCTTTAGAACTCAACCATTCGTTTTATATGCATAACGCATTTTACCAATTTATTAACTTATAAATGTAAAGTTGGAATCATGTTAAATAAGACAATGTTTTCTGAAGTTTCAAAATACAAGTTATCACTACCGCTGAGATGAGTTTTTATCAGGCTAAATAGTAGAAAATGGCTGAGATATCTCGTGTTATTTCAGACAGTTGCGGAATATCGAAGTGAATATAGAAATGTGATGAGTGAATGGTTTGCAACATTAAACAAAATTGAGGGTGCAGAGTGGTTGATTGTGCTTGATAGTTCGAAAGCACGGGAACAGAAGAACCGTGGGGCCGTTATTGAGCGGATCAAAAGTGATTTTGCGAAATTTACAAATAGGTTCACTGCGATTTTAAATTAGTGATGTATTGAATACTAATGAGCTGGAAGTTCATTGACATCTGTTTTGAGTTACTTGCTGAACATTTATATCCCGGAAAATGAGTTTTTTTTCCTTATATTTTGCAGTAAATGAATTAATACACCGACAAACTAACGAAAGGATAGGTTAGAAGAAAATAATTAACAATGAATTTTGATTGACTTTGTAGCTCTGAAGTTGCGTCAACCAGTTTTTTCTTTTGGAATCAGTGTCTTTCAAAAGAAGTTTATAGTTAGTAATTTGTAATAAGTTTTAAAACTATGATTTGTAGGTAACATTGAAAAATTCTGTCCAGATTTTATTGGATTGGTTGGTTTATAGCAGTAATTTTTTTTTCAGTTTTGACGTGGTTTCAGGATTGTTGAAATTTGCGACCCACTGAATATGACCGCGTTGCGTAATAGCACACAGTCGTATCTGTTGAATTCTTTGGAGCATTATGTAACGCACGAGGAAAGCAGATTAGCCAATCGAAACGATCAATATTCTGATCCTGATTTTGATTTCATTGCGTTTTGCCGAGATCAAGTAATATAGTTGTGCTTTATGGGACTACAGAGGAAAGATCATTAGTTTGCATTCTTTTATGTCACAGCCATAGGATTGCTTGTTTTTTTTTTTACAATAGCGTCTAACAAAAATATTCTTAGACTTAATTTTATATTTTTAATTTGCATGTGATTTTGACTTAAGTAGTTAATGTGAAACATGTAATTAATATATTTTTTGGGCAGACCGATTTGTTTTCAGATGAGTCTCTCCCGTCTCTATCAAAGTTTGGGCATATATGAGCAAATACTTGCATTGTTTGATGAACTTGATGCTATATTATCGCTAATTGTTCTTTATCATTCCTCAGAAGGTAAAAGCATGTACCAAAAAAATTTTGTGGAATTTCTATCTATCAGATTTGAATAATTCGAAAGTTTTAGAGTATTGAATATTGTAAATTAGTAATCTTTTCCAAAGCGATTGTGTGGATTCTTGAAAACATGGCTTTTCATGTCTTTTATAGGACCTGTGCCAAAATGGTTAGCGCCATCAAGGTGTTTCACTTCAGCGTCATCCGGTTGTCCATTTTTCGTGGCAATGTTGAAGTGTAATGCACCGTGGGATAATATTACGATTGTAGAATTACGTTACATTATTTTGGCACATCAAATATTGGTAGAACCCAAATGGATTATTTCTTTTTAAAATCATTGTTTCATTATTGTAAACGTTTGGTAACCTTGGAAGTAGAATGTCACTTAGGAAAAAGTGCGAAGTTAATAATTTTGAAATAATGAAACATTATTTTAAGCGGTAAATGACGAAGTCCCTGTTACACGATTAACGAATGGTAGAATTTATTAACAGCAACTGTTGAAGCTTTATTATTTAAACCAAGAATGCCTATAGTAATCTTGGAATTCATTTAAAATTTCTAATGGAGTATAATAACGGTACCAGTGTATTTTATGATTGCGGGGGGAAATATCAACCATTATTATTGCATATAACAATAGCATAACTTCAGCTAACAGTAGCATTTGAGCTTCACTGAACTAAAGTAAACCAGGTCGAAAGTGTTGACTTCATTCTGATGAATTTTATAGTTGTTAAATCTTGTGGATTTCAACATAGTTAAACGAGCTCTTTTTCCAGAATGCCATACAAATATACGAGGAACGCTTGCAACGGGTCTCTACTACTGATGATAATAGTTCTCAGAATTTAAAAACTGAATTTGCTGTTACATTGTTGCGTTATTCACTGCACTGCTTAAATGCGATATTCGAAAGTATGGTAGTTTTCAAGGTATTACATGTCTTCTAAATTGAAATTTACAACTAAAAATAAAGGAGTGAATGTAAGCAAGGGTCAGCCAATCTTAGTGGATTGTCCCTTTTCAAATAGATCACTTTTTATTTAAAAAAACGAACAGATTCTGCACTCTGTTGTTTGAATTGTTTATGTTTAAATTTATTAAATCCAGTTTTGTTTTGACTCAGTAATTTGTTATATAATATTCATAATTTATTCGATCTTACACGTGCATTGTTTATCTGCTCAATGCTTTGTATTTACGTAAACCAGATTTTTAACTATGTTTTTTTTGGTTTTAATCATTTTTTCTTCCAGATACCACTGGACTGCGACGAGATGCAGTGTTGGATAATTTCATTTTGCTTGGAAATAATGCATCTGACATCATTGTTGATTGAAATAACACATGTTGAACAGGCAGCTCACTTAACATGTTCCCTGAAATTGGCTAATTGTCAAGCCGTAAGTTCATCTCAATGAATTCCTACTTTATTATGTTTATGAAACTCTAATTCTTCAGGATAAGAATATACAAGATTGCTCAGGGAAAAATTTTTTTAAATCATAAAGTATCGTATACTATATCTGTCTCAGATGTCAAAACTGAATGAAAGATGGAATTTGGTTGATTGGAAGAAGATAGTGAAATGGTTTGAAGATGGAATTGCACGATGTGGTGTGGAGGCAATTAAAACGAGTGCTGTCAATGAAATAAGGTAAGGATTTAGTCTGCGCATCGGTCGAAGTCCGTGGTTGTCTACAAAACTTATCTCTATATTGAAAGACGTCAGATTTAAGCTCGAAATATTAGAGCTTGGTCATTTTATATGCTTCATTTGGAATTAATTAAAAAAACTTTTTATTCCCATATGATCTCTGAATAAATTTAAACTTTTTAAGGAATAATTATATGTTCATTCTTACTTCAGTTAAGTTTATAAGAAAGTCCTGCACTCTAACTAATAATATTATTTGTTTCAGACAGTTTCTTTCTGATAAGCAGCAGTTCACCCATTACATGCAGAAATATCATGAAAGTTCCATAGCTCTCCTTAAACACTTTGGATGGAGACGTGAAGCACGTGTCATTGGTTGGGAGTTAGCGAAATTTTTGCTGTATGATTTTTTTTTATTATATTCATTGCTAAAATATGGATTGCATCATCAAATTTAAGAAATTAATGAAAGAATTATTCGAGTTCTAGACATTGCTTTTTTATCCATTTTTTTGATCTACAGCTTTAAAACATTGTTGATTGCGTAGAAAGTGGCTCATGCATATCATACAGCTCGTTTTATTAAGTTATTCTGTAATCAAAACCATCGGCGAATTTTCATTATGAAACTGCATTGGTGAAGTATTCATAAAGGGAACGGATTGTTTGTAATTGATTGTCTAGAATTGTCCAGTCTTATTCTACTTATACTTAAATTTTTCAGATCATCAGATCGCGCAGAGGGAGCGCTTCCATATTTATTGAGTTTTATTTACGATTTAATTGCAGACGGTTCAACAATACCGTTGCTTAGAGATACACTGCTGTTCACTGTAAATCATTTGGAAAAATTCCCGGGAATCCATTTTAAAGAGTAAGTTTTGTTTCGTCACACCTTTTGGTTTTTCGAGCAGACTTTTATTTTGAAATTTGATAATTAAAAGGCTTTAATTTTAGGCTTGTAGACTTTTATTTGATATTGATGACATTGGCTAAGACGGAAAAAGAACGAGTCAATTATTGTGATAAGTTATTGGAGTTGAGCGAAAAGCCAAATATAACAAAGATAAGGTTGCATTTTGTTCGGACCCAATTAAAACAGCGACTTTGGAAAGTTTTAGATCTCGAAATTCTTTTGAGAGGAAAAAATGGGTTTAAAATTTTTCACATTAAAAATAAATGTTTTTATGCCGATGAAAATGTATTTTAATGATGAAATTCAAGAACTTATAAGATCTTGCGCATTAATTATTGTCGACAGTTTTATTCAGGAAGATGACAAATAGAAAAGTTGTGCTTCATTGGCTAGATCAAAATTTGTCTTTTCATATGAACTCATTTATAGGTTGGACTCAAACTGTAAACAACACAGGACCTTCTCTTTCGGTTGCAATTCTTCGTTTCCTTTTCTAATGGCAGCACCGAATGAAACAGTAAAAATTGATATTAAAGTTACCAGCCATCTTCCCAAACCGTTAAAAAATTTCAAATTGCGTTGCTGTATGAAACTTTTTGTTAGAAATCAAACACAAAAGCGAACTGTTGGAGGACGACCGCATTTTGAATGTTTGAGCAGTGTATGTTGCTTACTAAAATAAAATATTTCTTACCTTGTTCCATGGTTCTATGGAACGTTCAGTGATTCATTGCCACTCTGAAAGATACTGATTTATGGGTTGACAAATTAACTGTAATCAGAGTTTCCAGTGGCTGGGACTGTTTATTTTTAATTGCCGGCATTCAATACCAAGTACTTTATTAACTTGAAACTTTTCTCTTCTGCTTTAATTTTACCTGAATGACTCTTTAACATATCCTCGACTTCATAAGTTTGGAATAAAGTAAAAGGATGTCGAGTTTCATGAGTTTCAGAAAGCAGATGGTATTAGTCGCTTTGTATGTGTTTGGAAAGGTGATATTGAGGTACGAAAAGGAACCCTTCCAGGATTTGATGTCAGCTCTATTGACGAGCCAGAGGATTGCTTGATTTTCCAAAGTTCTACCGCAGATGAACTCAAACTTGGTGAAAATGTCTTGACATTGGTCGCGGAGGTATTTTTTAGATTTCTTAAACAGTTATAACTATGTTCTATAGAATCGCATTAGTAGATAAATTTGACCTCAAATTTTCCGAAAGGGTCCGTTACTTTTATGTACTTTTTTAATATTTCTTGGGTGGAAATGTGAGCGAAGTGATGCGACATGTTTTGAATGAGAAAAGATGAATTTAGTTTTAACTTTTAAGCGCCATCCTGATTATTTAATTCCAACGTATTTATTTGCAATTCTTTGTTCTGAATAGACGTCAGAAGACACTGGAACATATGTCTTTGATTACTTCGAGCTAGAGATTGGTCGTTCATTGATAGTGCATTGTGACTGGCTCGATGTGCCAGGAATCAATGAGGATTTGTCTCGACTGCCAGCATGTTTTGTCCACAGCAAGCCAGTTTCTGTGAAGTTGAAGCCACCGCCAAGTGAATTTTGTTGTCTGCTTTTATGATTTTATTATATGTTGTACTAATTTGTTGTTCATGCGGATTTTTTGACTTTTAATAACATATCAAAGTTTATAACATATCAAAATTTAAAAAGACAATTATAATGTCTTTTTTTCAAGCAATACTTAAAAAGTCATTACTTAAACATATGTATGTAGAATATGATGACTGTACGTTTGATTTAAACTAGGTAGAGGATATTGTTATGATATACAGTTATGAGAAATAGTGTTACCAAATTTTTAATTATTACAGATGGTACACTGATAGCTGGTGTAGCGCAACATGTCGAATTCGAGATCTTCTACGGTACTAGAAGGTCAATAATTGAAAATTCAGTACTGCAGTTGGCTTGTCCTGATAGGAGCGATATAGAATTTTGGGTATTATTAGATTGCAAAATAATAACACTTAAAGTTTCAAATTTTGCTTGATTTAGGAGTTGTTTTCCTTAATCTCAACTATTAAGTTTTTTCTAGATCAACCTTTTCTTAAGATATATGGAGAATCTGTATTTTAGTGTCTGTGTTTATTTGCACTTCAAATTTCCACTTCTTTTTTGCATCCGTATAAATTCATTTTAAGCTCTCCTTTCTTATACACATTGTAAGTTCTCTGAAAAAAAAGGAGGAATTTACAGCTAACTTCTCTGATCTGAATGCTTATGCCAATTTGACTTTTCATTCCCAGGATATATCCAGATCGAAATGGTCTGAAATCTGTAATTATGCGTTGGATCTTTTACCTCACGAAAATATTAAAACTATCACTGTGCATCTGTGCAAAATTCTTCGCAATCTTTCAAGTAGTGAAGAAAATGCGAGAAATGAATTTCACACTTGTGCTGTACAGGTACTTTTTCTTGGCCTATAGTGGTCTGAAAGGAATATCTACTTAAAAGTGTTCACATTCAGCTGTCACATTTTTCATAGGTGTAGTAGTTAATACTTTTATTGAAATAAACTGAATTCATCGTAGAAATGATATTTTTGCATTGATTCTTTCATGGAAAAATCTGTGTAAGTTCAAATTCAGATTTTGGTAAAATGGATGGATAACGAATGGAGTTTTACGGTTAATTTTGTATCGTTTATGAATATTGATAATAATACTTCTTTACTGGAAGAAAGGTTAATTTTCTTTTTTCTTCTGTTGGAACTTAAAATGTGGCTTTGAATTTTATTCGGATATGCAGTTGTTATTGCGGTCGTTAATAAATTATCTTTGTTTTTACTTTACTGCAGTTTTCAGAGTTCTTTTTGAATTAGCAATATTACGAAACATTGATGAGTGGTTGATTATACCTCAGGAAGCTGTATTAAGCAGGATAAGTGACAAATCGCCGGAAATGCCGGCGAAATTGCTAAATCCCAAACTGATGGTAGGTCAAAATTTCCTCATGCATATTTCGAGACTTAGTAATTATTTCATGTGCCTTATACTTTATTCAATCTGTTGTGTATATTTTACATTTGATTCTATTTTGCATTTAGAACTTGTAAATTTTATATTCTGGTTTTAATTAAATAACAAATCAACTGTAGAATGACTGTTATCGTGTTATTTTATGTAAACATCGTATAAATCTTAAGTATTGAGCATGCATGCTGAAAAATATGAATTTTTTAATCCTTTGCATTTGGATTAGGAGTCTGACATTGTTTAAATCTTGCACTGATACGCTGAGGCTTGACGTATTTAGTCAAACTTAACATAATTTAAGGTAAAAATTTTTTTGCAGTACATACAACCAGGATGTAAATATCGTTTGGTCTGGATTTTGCCGTCAAGTAAAGAGAAAGTAAATGATGCTGAGCATTATGAATTACGGTTTACATATCGAGTGAAATCGTTAAACGAGTGCACTGATGAGGAAGAATTAATTTATGATCGTGAATATATACTGTTTGATGAATTCCCTGTACAATGCAAAACGGTTATTTGTCTTTATAAATTTAAAATTCTAGTTTCCCTTAAGGCAAACACGTTTGAATTTGAAATCCCTGAAATGGGTAGTACTGCTTAAACTTGTTAGGAAAATAAGGTAATAGTTCAAGAGAAAGAAGTGAGGAATGTGAACTTCAGTAATCATATCTATTTTTCCTTTTATGGAGTGCTCCGAATACTTGTTAAAATTGATAAAGCTTGACTTGGAATTTAAAATCTTAAGAGCTTCATAAACCTTGTATTTAGCCAAATTATGAACTTTGTGCGCAACTGCTTTCATCACAGCCTGGTGCAGTTCTTTGTCGTGTTGGAGACGCATGTGATATGATAGTTTCATTGCGAAGTTTAACAAATCGTGTTGAAACGGTAGTTGTAGGCATTGATGCTGATCCACATTTTTGGACTGTCAATGAGAGGTATAAACGTAAGTCCCCTTTTACATTCTCGTTTGGTTTAGTATTATGATTTAAATTTTAAGGTCAGATTTGATATTTAGAGGTACGTCAAATTTCTGACCCAGTTCTCTAGTTTCACAATTCTTAACAGAAATTAGAAAGTTTTTGATGGTAGGAATTTAAAAAAGAATAGGAATTTTGCAGGTAATCCTTTGTTTTTCCACTATTTTCTTACACGTTTAATTAATCTTTTAGTATTACATGTAAAAGAGAGCGGTTTGGGTCAAATTTCATTTACGGTATTTCCAAAATTGATTGGATTCTTGCCGTATCCGCTTATATCTGTATACGCTTATCAACATAAACGATCAAACTCCGTAAGCGACAGTTTTTATTGATGGTACAAAATTAGTTCCATAGATTTTTATGACTAAACAATTGTTGTTATTTTCCACCTTATAAAATCACATAATTCGGGTGATATCTCAAACTTTCTATGTGTTGTGGTGTGGCAGGAGATATTCAGTGGAGGTAACCATTGCTTATTCGCTTTTTTCAAGGACAAACAGAAGTGAGACGTAGGGCGTAGAGAACAGACACATTGAAGACAGTATTTTCTAATTGAAAATGTATATTTTGCTCAAGAAGATGGCGACAGGGTCGCTTCGTTAAAATTTTTTTTTGTTGTGTTTAACATATTCAATTTGCGGATCAAGTTTATCGTTTTACTTATGTTTTATTTAAATCGAATCTTTATTTTCGTTATGTATTTCTGTAATTCTACTTCCGCTTATGCCTTTTAATTACTTCGTCTGATTGACTTCTATATGGTCTATTCCATTACTCTGAGATTCCATTGGTTGAGCGATTACACACAGAACACTAGTAGCTTCCCAAAAGAGACTCATAGTCCATTATGCCTTAATCTATATATTGATATAAATTATTTTATACAGATTACGCTACACTTTCTCATGTCAGGTATGTTTTCAACAAAACACTGATAAAAAATAATGATATCATGGACACAAAAATTAATCATGAGGAAGCTAAGCTTAACACTAGGATTTGCAGTTTCCATACGGAATACGTTGTTTGAATTGCCACTGTCAACTGAAGATAGTATAAATAATATAAAAAGAATGAACAGCTTATATCTATTGAAAGACTGTGTTTTTTTGTTTATTATTACTTGAAAAAATGAATTGAACCAAATCAGCGGTTATTTCCATCACGTTGTTTTACAGGACGTTTCACAGTCATCTACTGAAAGGGCTTATGATTTTGGTCCACCATTGTCCAGCTTTGTACGAACAAATGGAAAGCAAGTACATGTACTTGGTGCTTTTTCTATATCCGTTGACTCGAAGAGTACTGCTAGCATGAAAACCAGTCGCTTGAAAGAAGCAAAAAACCGAATAACAAAGCTTTTCGATTAGATTATAATACGTTTTATCCTACTTCCTTCACTGTTATATTGTTTTTCATTGTGCGAATTTTTTAAAGTTTGAAAATGATTGACAGGTTGTTTTTGTTTTTTCTTGTTTTTTTGATTTTCTTCAACTGAATATTTTGCTTCCTCTTGGCTTAAGTGTAGCAAAGCTTACTTGGCTTGTACTGCTTTTATTTTATTAGTTCAACTCCGCTGTTCTGTGCTCTGCCCTTGTGCTCTGCCCCTGCCGAAAAGCTTTGTTTTATTGTAGAAACATATCCCATAGCATCAGTCACAACACCCACAAATTTTATTGTTTCTGTGAAAGCTTGTGGTTCTTAATCATTGATTAATGTAAAGTAGGTGTTTAATTTTTATGTGATATAGGAACATGTATTTTAGTATAAAAAACATAACTGGATGATTTGAATAATTTACGTCTATTATCGCTGTAAATATGGTCTTTTCTAACATGTTGTTGCTTTTCCTTAAAGGTAAAGTTCTTTAAATTTTTAGAAGTCAGTTTTTTATTTTTTTTTCTTTTGTTGCTACACAATGAATAAAAGCCGTGGACGACATTGTTCCTTTTTTTCAGTAGAAAATTTGTGGTTGATAAAAAAAACTAAGCCTGGCACTGTGGAGAGTTTCTGTGGCATATTAGTAGTGCATGTTGTTGGCAGCGAATTGTTGATCCGCCGTAAAACTTCAAAGACCGTGCAATTATAACCATTCTTTTTCGGTTCCCATATAACATTGACAATGCCATAAATCTAATTTATATTGGAACTTTGTGTCTTTTTTTTCTTTCCTAGTGTAAATCGAGTTTGTTGAACTGCCTTATCTTCTTTTTTCACATATATCTTCATTCTCAATGCTCTTAGGATGAAATTTAGGTTATTTGTGGTTGATTCTTTAAAATCGATCCAAACTATGACAAACGAGTGCGAGTACACACTTTGCTCTCTCACCCGGTTATGATCTGTAAAAGGCTGGTGCTCACTGTGCTTCAAAATTTTTTTTATTTTAGTGAAATTGCTACATTGAATTTTTTACTAAAACTCGAAAAATCACAAAAATCATTAAATCATTTTGTGGTCAAAAAAAAACTTTTTAAGAAAAGTTTCTCCGGTTATTTTCACTGTTTAATTCAACTGTTATTTTTGTATCAGTTATTCTCAATCAGTCGTGTTACACTGAATCGCTCCCAACTTTTTATATATATATATTTTTTTTAACCAGGAAGATAGAAGACTTTGGACAGGTGATTTCGTTAGTAAAAAAACTTTCGAAATTGATTAACAACACTGTTGTGACTGTAAGAACTCTTCTACTAATTGCAACTTCATTTTCCTGTAAATAAAGCCATTTGCTCCTGTACATTTGAACTTTTCTCAATGTTTTTAACTTTAAAAATTAATTACTGTTCATGAAGGGAAGAGGGTGGAATCTCTTTGTCTTCAAAGTTCCAAGGTACAGATTTCTTGGGCTATAAAGGGAATTCTTGATTTCTTTTGAAGTGTCTGCTAAGATTGAAGTAACACTTCTGTCAATTATCATTCTAAATTCCTATAATCAGGTGCAAAAATAGGTCAACATCTTATCATCATTCTGTCACAGTGGGTTTTTTTTGCCTGGCTGAAAAGCAGAACACTGGTTTTGCTGACTCATGTAATATACATATGTATATGTGTATGTTTACGAATTAATCATTGCTCTGTCCATGACCTAATGATCGTAATCATCGTCTGTGACCTATATTACGTATGTCTAACTTTGAATTAGAATTATTCATTCCACCTAACTAAGCATCAAATTACCCGATTTAAAATTCTCAATTAATGTTTCAATTAAGTTAAACTTAAAAGTCAAAGTTGAAGTTTGCTGGCGTACATTGGAAATTGAAATTTAGTTGTCTTTATTCCTTTTATTGCTCTACCAAAAGCAATATTACTATTCGGGAAGATTAATGCTCTTAGAAAAATTCTTTCCAGAAAAAATGATTAGTGAGGGTATTTCTATATCACTACTGATATCACAACGCAAAGTTGAGTACACTGATCACGTATTGAGTACTGATCACGCATTCTCTTAGATGGATTCATCAGTTCAATTGCATATAATAAAAATTAAATAAATTTAAATAAATTCGGCAATTTGGTTCTGTCATAAGGGTGAGCGGTGGAAATTTAGGATTAAAAGTTCGAACTTTATATATTTTATGATCACAATAAAATTCGAATTTGAAGCTGTCTTTCTGATGAATGAAATTTATGTTATCCTTCAACGTTTGTGATAGCACTAGTGATGAGAACTGTTAATTTCACTTATTTTTCATTCTTCTTACTTCTTGTCAAACTAAAAAGCCTTATTATCTCATCAGAAAACGATATATTGAAAAAAAAAGATAAATTTGAGTATGAAATCTGGCGAAAAAAAAGAATAATCAGTCTCTAACTTCAGTTACTTTGGTTATTTAACCTCAACTTTCAACCAGTTTCAACAGCTTTTATCTTTTTTGTCTTTTTATCTTTTTCCCATTCTATCTTTTTTTCCACTTTACTTTTTTTACAAATTTGCAGGTGTTCATCCGAGAGGAAAAAGATCGCAAAATTTTTGCTGTGAATTTTTTTTTCTTTTTCTATGCTATTGCAATTTTCCATTTTATTTCAGTCGACTCTTCAACAAGGCGACTTAGTTTTACACTCGCTGTGAGCATAAAATGATTATATCTGAATTGATAAATGAATTTTAAGCTCTTTCTGATAAATGAATTTTAATTTTAAGCTCCCACAATGTTTGGTTTTTCCATTGCTTTTACAGATAGCGATTGTTTGTTGAATGAATTTTACATAAAGCAAAATTTAGACGTAGCAATCATTGAAAGAAAATAATTTGTAACATTGAAAGTTTGCTTATTAATTAATTAATTAATTGGTTATATATAGAAATGAATTATGCATGAAGTATTGATTTAGTTTAAAAATAAATCTGTCATTTATTGATTGTTGTTCCTTTTTATTTCGCTCAACTATTTTCTATTTTAGTCGTTATCATTTGAAAATCAAATTTTTTTGATGAATCAGACTTTGTTGGTTATCTTCAATTCTATCTGAAAATGAATTTTTATTGCAAAAAGCTTATTCTTTCCAACAAAACTACTAGCTATACTAGCTGTGCTGACAATTTTCAAATTTTTTTCCAATAGATCTTAGTGAAATTCTAAAACTGTTAAGTTGTCAAATTTAATTTAATTAATGTCATCAACTTTTATTTTCTTTTCCTTCTTTTTCTTCCTACTCTAACTTTATAGTAGTATTTTACACGAGTGTTTCCGTGTGATAAATGAGCGGTAGAATCTTGCCGTTTGCTCGAGAAAATTATCAATTTATGGATTCGTACGAATACAGCAACATCAAATATTATGTCAATAGGAAGTGTGATAAGATCGTTTGTTTTAAGCACCTTCCGTCAAATGCAAACAAATATCCAACGATTATGGTGCATTTTGATGGTAAGCGTTGTATGCTATTATCGTAATTATTTATTTATAATTATAGATAGTGTTCTATGAAAATTATTTCGTCGGTATTACTTTATTTAATAACTGTTTACAATAATTACTCATAGCAAATGTTTGTTTTCAATTTTGAATTTTAATTTCACTCATATCAATTGAATTATTACGATGAAATGCATTAGTTACTTTTTCGAAGTGATAGTTTAAAGTAACTAAAAAATTGAGTTGTCCGACGACAGTGCCAATCATTTTGTATAGACTTCTCGGTTGCGGTTTATTTTTAAGTGTTACTGATTGTACGTTAGTTCAAAATTTGTAATTTTCTTTTCATTATCAATGCTACTCGTAATTTTTCCACTTTTATGATACTAAAAACTATTGTTGGCTAATTTGCTAAAGTATAAAGTAATATCGATTGCTCGTATATTGTTCGCTCGTATATTATTCAATATTTGAAACATTCAGTTTGATTATCAGTTATATGATGAAAGGAATTCAATATCATAATGTATGCATGCACTTTTTAGCATCAAAGACTACTACATTAATATACTTTAAATTAAAATCAAATTTAGTTTTAAATTGATTTAAGTTCGAATTTTTCGCTCAAAATGAAACTAATTGAAAGAGTTGTTGGAGATGAATTTAGATCGAAAAAGTTATTTTGGTGGAAGAAATTGGTTATGCTAAAAGTTTATGGACAGAATTATCGGATACAGCCATTTATTGCGTGTTTTTTACTCCTAATCAGTGTGTTGTATTTCTGTGTAACGGCAAGATCTGTCGTATCATTCGGAATGCTTTCAAGTCAGGAAAAGTTCGATCAAATTAGTCCATTCCGAGAAGTTTGTTTATTTATTTCTTTATTCCTTTATGCTAATTTTATTTCTCAAAATATCAGCTTAATACGACGAGGGGACGAGGGAGCCCTGTATGATAGGATCATTTTAATATATGTTAATGATAACAAATATTATTTATTTTTCAAAAGAAGGAATATTTCTCTCAGAAATATATTTTCAAAAATTTTCGTCTATTACATCAATAGTTTTAAACTACTATTCTCAATTTTAAATACCTTTAATTAATTAAAATTTCAAGATGTAAATGCTAATATCACAGTGAATGTTGAGAAATGTGGATGTATTTTCCTTTTGTAAAAACAAATAAATTTCAAAAGGGAAGATAAATGTAAATAGCAAAAGTGTGGAAGAAATAAGGATGTTTTCAGGTCTTCCTTCGCCGTAGTTTTTTTTCAGCTATTATTACGGAATAATAAAATGAATCACTTCATTGCAATTTATTCTTTCAATGAACGATGAAATAAAAGAATAGAAAATTTTAAACCAATTTAAAAAGCTGGCTTTCTGCCAGCTTAAAGATAATTTATTTACATAAATTGAGAGTTTGATGTGCACTTGAAGCGTTATCAAGCCTAAATCTTTCGAACAAAGTTGAAGGAAACACTTAAAATTATTTGTTATTATTATTATCTTGTTCCGTACGCATTCAAATAATTCAACAATTCATATCTCTCAAATTTACATTTTTAAATTAAAAGACGAGAATTTAATAAAATATAACAAATGATGTTACATTAAATAGTGGATCGTGCAAAGTGAAAAAAGTGAAATCTTTTGATATTTGCCTTTCCTGTGAAGCAAAATAAATTAAATTAGTTAATTCGAAATTGAATTTACAGCACTTTGATAATTTCTTTAAATTGTTTTCTTTTATCAATTTTATTTTGCATTTTGCATTTGAATGAAAGATGAAGGAAGGTATTGTTGGATTGAAATTATAATTAACTATTTTTCAGAAAATAGTACATTTGGATTTAAAAGGAGCACCGCCAACATTGAAATACTATGAGGAACTGTTTCCATTACTGAAAGAAATGAGGGTAGATGGGATTTTAATGGAATATGAAGATATGTTTCCATATTGGGATGAGCTCAGTGTGCTGAAACGAGCAATCAGTTACAGCGATGCTGTTGTAAATGCTATTTTAGAGGTTATAACTTTTACAACAACAACAAAAAATCCTTCATATTTACATATTTTACTTATTTGATTTCTATTACGTTGAAAAAATATTTAAAATATTACAGAAAAACGAAAGGAAACAAAAAATGTATCTTTCAATTAGCATTAAACGTTCTTATTTGCTCAGTAAATTTCATCATCAAATAACACATTGAAGCGGAAATGATCACTCATTCATTCATTTCAAAATGATTTTTTTTTGAAAAAGAAAAGGAAGCAAAAGGAAGGAATAAAGAAAAAGCAAAAACTGAGCGATTGGCATTTTTTCTTTTTTTTTTGAATTGAACAATCCCATTAGTGCAGCACAACAAATCTATCGTTGCCGTTCTATAAATAGTTGTTTAGCTGTAATTTGAAAATAATGTTTGTTTGATGCTTTACAGTGATAATGTGTGCACACACACGTACACACATACGTGCATGTGCAAAATGTAAAACGTAAAAGAATTAGCTAGAATTTTAGGGGTTAACTTTTTTTTCACAAAAAATTTTTCCATTCATTTTACCATTTATTTGAATATTTTTTTTAATTTAATATTGCAACACTAATTTAGAAAATATTTTTGAAATATTTCAAAGAGAAAAAAAATTTGTTGGTAAATTTTCATTTTTTATCTGAAAATAACAAAGTGATAATCATTGATCCTAAGAAAAATACAATGATAAGTGTTAAGATTGTAGTAATTGTAAAATGAGCATTGGACTCGATAAAAATGACGACTAATTAGTTACTTACGACTAATTACTTCATTAAACTGAAGTAGTAATGAAATATGACTAATAGGATGTGAATTGAAAACAATTCTACTCATTTAAAAGTAAAAAAATGCAACTATGAAATTGTGTTCATTAAATAACTGACCGATGGACAGTTGAATGCTTTGACGGAAGTGATGATGCCACTCCTGATGATGCTGATGATGATGATAATATGATGATCATGATAATGATGATGATAATAATATGGTGATGATAGTTTTAAATGTGTGTGCATAACATTTTAAACATAACACTTCTCCAGAAGATTCTTTCATATCTTCTATGACACAATCTCAAGGTGATAACAAACCTCTATATTAGCTAAAATACCTAATTCATTCCACTAATACGATTTCCTTTAACGAACAGGTGATCGATTCATTTCATTGAATAGCAGAAGCCTTAATATGCCTCAATGAATCAATCCTACTTTGCCCTAATTAGCAAAGGACACTGAAATAGTAATGAAATATGAAGTGATATTGTTTTATTTTAAAATTTTTATTGCTGTAGCATTCTCATTTATTAATTAAAAATTTACATTTATCTAAATGAATTTCTTTTTCTTCTAAATTATTTTCCTCTTAATTAATTGCTCATTTACAGTTAGCATCAAATAGCAGTTTGGAAGTTATTCCACTTGTACAAACATTTGGTCATATGGAATTTGTTTTGAAACATTCAAAATATTCAATGTATCGTGAGAATATGCTAAGGCATGACACAATCTGTCCATCAGCTGAAGGTTCCTGGCATCTGATTACACTAATGCTCAAACAGGTTTGTAGTGGATGATAATTCCTGAAACTGTTTTTGCCATAAAGAATTTCCCTTCTATTCATTAACAATTAAAAGTTAAATTTTCTTTTTTGAAAATTAAAAATATTTCGTTACTATAATGAGATATCGTCATATATTGTCAAGTTGTATGCTAAAGTATAATACTTTACTTTTTTTAATACTTTATAATACTTTACTTTTTTCTAAGTATAATACTTTACTTTTTTTTTAGGTACGTAGCATGCATCCCAATGCAAAACGCATACATATAGGTGCTGATGAAGCATATACTATCGGTGAAGATGCTCGATGTAGGAATCGACTTTTGAATAATTTAAATTCCTCACTGGATCGGCTAAAATTGGATCATATTAGCAGGTAGTAAATGGTTTTTGTTTTTGTTTCGATACTTTCTACATTATGATATTTTCTTAATATATTTTTAATGTATTTCAGTTCAATTTAAAACTTCAAAAAGTATTAAACACCAAAATTATTGCATATATCGGATGAAATTACTAATCTTTTTTTGCTAAATATTCTATTCTTCTGTTCTTAAAAGTAGTAGAAGAAAAGGTAGCACTTGCTAACAGTGCACCGAGATATACGATCAGATCACGTAAGTGATAAATGTTACTGATCGGTGCTATAATTATTATTACATTAAGCCATTGACTGAATTAAATTAAATTTTTGAATTAAATTTTTTTTCTTCTGAATTAAATTTTTTCTTTTTTGTCCTAAAGGGTAGCAAGATATGCTCGAAATGAATTAGGATTTGCGGAAGTGCTGGTGTGGAACGATATGTTCGGTGATATTGATGTTGAACTGTTGAAAGAGTATCAAATGGGTGAACTATCTGTTCCGGTTATTTGGGGTTATGCTACTAATGTCACAAAATTGAATTATTTTCCAAAAAATATGTTTAAGAGATACTCTCAGGTAAGGCCTTTCTTCTTTTCTCTAAACTGTTGAAGTATAACTCATTAATTATTCCATTTGTAACTTCCTTCAGTGCTATTAAAATTTGGTTAAATAATGAATTAAATGAAATTTTAGGTCTTTTCAAAGATGATGTTTGCAAGTGCATTCAAAGGTGCAAATGGACAAAATGAATTATTTTGCTACATTAATCGATATCTTGCCAATCAGCGATCATACGTGGAGTTGTACGGGAAAAAAATGAAGGTACCTGTTGTAATTTATCAAAAATGACTAGAGAAAGCAAATTTTAGGATTAAATAAAATAATAAGAGTAAAAATAATAAGAGTAAGTAGTAAAAAATAATAAGTAAAATAATAAGAGTAATAATAAGAGTAAATAAAATAATAATAATAAGAATTGACTAGAAATTTCCCGATTTTTCAGTGGTAAAATCTGATTGATGTTGATTTGTATTAAACTAAATTATCTTAGTTGATTGACTTACAGGTATTTGTGAGTCTAATATTTTGAAGAAATTTTATTTTGCAGTATTTGGATGGCAAAATTTCGAGTATCATTTTAACCGGTTGGCAAAGATACAGTCATTACAGTCCATTATGTGAAATTTTACCAGTTTCAATCCCATCATTGATCATCGATCTCGTGTACTTGAATAATATCGAACTGAGTGAAGATGAAATTATACTGAAAGCAAAATTAAGTTTTCTTCACATGTTTGAATTTAATTTGAATTATCAAAATTACCATTTATGTAAACAATTATTATTGATATTTCAAAATGAATCAATTCTAAATTATTATCGTTTTTGGAGTAATCGAAATTACAGATTGTACTGACTGGTATGGTAGTGATTTCTTGCAGCATCCTATTATTAGGAATATATTTAGGATATACTTCATTGTCAAAATACTGCTGTTACGAGGAGCTCAGAGAAAGATATCGGAACTGTGATCGATCCGAAGAGTAGGAGTAATAAGAGAATTTCGCTAGAGATGATGTTCACAAATTGCTCATTTCCAGGAAGTAAAGTTTATGATGCGGTATATTTTGCTCTAATTTTTTTAGCTTCAAATGCTTCTTCTATATCTACTACATTTATGGCTACCGGAAAGCTTCCTTTTACATCTATGATAATCATAACCGGAAATTTTATTCCGATAAAAACTGGATATTCATATATTCCACAAGATTTTCATTGATGTATAAGGAAAGTGAAGAAATACTAGCATTTTTCAGTTTATATGAATTTTTTTTAAAATTAATTTGGATTACAGTTTTTTCTTTTTGCCGTTTACAGATGACGTATCTTCAATTGAATAAAACGAGAGAAAAACAGTCAACTTCTGCAAATCTTCAATCAGTCGTAGATCTTCAAAAGATACGCGAAAACGTACGTTTAGATAGCTTAAACGAGATTGTATGCACGTGTAAGATGCACGTTAAAACACAAAAACACTCGAATGGCACTGCTAATATTTTATCATTTTAATTGAATAGCTATTTTATCAGTCTAATGATATGGACAAAATGTGAAAAAAAATTTTAGATTGGTGCCTTACTTCGGCCATATTTTTATGAGGAATCAATCAATGAAATATTAACAGAACAGATAACTTAAGTTGGTAAGTGAATAATATTTATAATTTATTAAACTTTTTGAAATTAAAAAAAAAATGGATGAATATTTTGGACATTTTTGATTTAGGTGGGACAGTGAACAATAAATGAACTATGGGAACAGTACGGTAATTTTTATTTTTGCACATCTTTGATTAAACCAAACATAAATAATTTATGAAAGATAATATGAAATATTAATTGGCATCAAACAGGTATTTAGGAAGATTGACTCAATTCATAATAATATGGAAGTATGCGTATGGAAGTGGTGAAGTCGTATGTACGGAGAAGTCACGTGCTAGTAACGTTGCTCCGATGCAATAAATTCCAGTACTAATGATTTATTCATTTGAAATAGTTACGCAACTGTTACTCGAACTTAAGAACGCTGATAAAATTATCAGCAAAGACAAAAAATTATCACTAGGTATACGATACCTTAACACCACCAAAAGCTTATCACAACTCTTCAGTCTTTAATTCAAAAGAATTTTTCTTTTTCTGACTTCAAATTATTCATCGAATGAATTAGTTATAAAAAATCCGTGTATAAAAAAAGCGGTACTTCTTCAAAGCATCACGCACGCTTTGAACATTTATCTCTCATTACTTTTTATTCGTTCAAAATCCCTACAAAGAATTTTAAGAATTTCAAAGCTCTTTCTTTACGTGTCTATTAATTTCGTCCTCCGGAATATTTGCACTTTAATTTTTAATTTAAATGCTTCCATCACTCTCCTACTGGTTGTTATTTGTGAACTTTACCGATGTACTTTAACATAATAGGTTAGTACTAGTTGTTACTTGTGAACTACACCGGTGTACTTTTGTATATTAGGTATGTCAACTGCTCAAGTTGTTGCAGTATGTAGTAATAGCAATTTGTTTATCAATTTATTTTTGAAATTCGGAAACTTTTTTTCTTCTATACCTTCCAAATTAACTCTAATCCTTTCTCCCTCTCCTTCCTTACGTAACCACAATCTGAAAATGTAATTAGATAAAATTTGTCTACTTACTCTTGAAACCCGTCTATTTTAATCTATTAAATTGAGGGTTTATATATATATTTTGAGAAAAGTAAAAATATAATTAGGTAATTTGAAAAGGTTTTCCTTTTGTGAGCAAATAAATCCCACATTTTTTGATGTAAAGCTATGAATTTTGTTCGTTTTTATTTCTCAAATATACTTTATTACATTTACTAATCAGTTACTATTGCAAAGCAAAAACTGCGAAAATATGCAAATGTCTGTAAATGGAAAATCAGACTGGCAGCTCTATGAAATGCTTGTAATTTCGATTGTTGCGACCTTATTATTACTACTATTATTGTATAATAATAATAATAATAATTATTATTATTATTATTATTATTATTGTTGTTGATGTTTAGCTTACTTTGCTAATGAAAAGTTCGTTCCTGTTTGATGCTATGTGTTAGCAAGTTTATTGAGAATATTTTTCTTCCATCAATAAGTTGACATTTCTTGTGAGGCAATAATCACTGATAATTTTCCTTTTCTTAACATGCAAAGTGTAGAAGTTCGCAGATGGCAAACAATATATTTACAATCTTACAACATATCATTTGCGAGCAATTCATTTAAATGTAAACGAAAGCACAGTGAAAGAATTTGCTTAAAATAAATAGAATGATTAACTTACGAAAATACCAATTCATTTTGTAGAAAAAAAAACATTTATGTATAAATATATATATGCAACATAAATTGTTAACATTACCAGTGACAGTAGTACATCTGAAACAAATAAAAGTAATTCTTGCACATTTAATATATAACTTCTATAATAAAACTCAGAAATGACTATATTCGGAACCATAAAAGGAAAAAAAAAACTAATTTTGACGGGAAATCTATGAACGAACGATGAAGTGCAAATGTCTCTCTCTCTTTTTTTACTTGTAATTCTCCTTCTTCAAATACTTTTGTCAGAGCAAATGACAGTTATGTGAAGAGGGAAAAATTTAGAAAAATGTAAAAAGGTTAGTTATATTTATAGTGCTGCAGTCAAACTATAAAAGTAGTGATGGACGTGAACTGTCACGTAGTGATGTATTAGCTAAATAGAGACATTCGCATAGATAAAAATTTATTTCTTCGATTTCAGGAATACAAGAAACACATGCATTGGCAAGTGATTGCAGGAAGTTAGATGTCGATTTCAGCTATCCCCTCAATTAAACTCTTTAAGAATCAGAAAGAAAGACAATAAATTCAAATTTTAACTTCCTTTTGTCAAATGTACCTAAATTAACATTAAAATTACTTCTGATAATTTGAGGATATCTTGTACACACGTGATTTTCGTTACTTGCATACATTCTAAAATTTTTATTACAATGCAATGGAGAAAAAAATAATGAACAGAAAAAGTACCGCTTTATTGTTGTGGTACTTGAATATCACTCACAAATCGTTGTAATTCCGCGTTCGGATTCATCGTCACATTACTAACATCCATTTCTTCCGGCATTGCCGATATTTCGGCTTTTAAAAGGCGCAAATTCTCGGATGAATTACTGAGAAGAGTTCGTTGTCGTAATTTAGAAACTTTTACTGTTGCATTATCGCCAATCTCATAGGAAATGATGGCACATCCGATAACTTCACCACCGTGCAATTTGTTAGACAAATACCAAATATTCTTTCGAATCGTTGCTGGACCAATGGTATTACCATGGCAATAATATTGACGATGCAGGATATAGTCGTAATCATGCGTTACTGAATAAACTTGTCCGTATTGCTTTACATGTCCTACCACTTTACCTTTTTTCACCATATATTTCCGAGATTTCATATGAGCAGTAAAACGGCACGTCCAACTTCCTAGAAATCCAACAGTTGTTAATAATGAACGCTCAAAAAATTGAAGTTGCTAAAGGAATAAAGTAACTGTGAAAAGTGTTGTAGAATATGTATACTACTTACCTAAATTATCAGCGGTAAGATCTTTCAGTGGTACTGTTCGCGTATCGACAAGAAATGAAATTTTTCCACCTTCTTTTCCCAGAAATATACTCGGTACTTTTTGACAAACACATGTGTTGCTGAAGCAAAATTACATCTTTTAAATGACATTTTAATATTCAAAGTGTTATTTTCATCTTAACATCGATCATTCCCCATGAACGTTGTAGATGCATGCAATGATAAGACGTGCACTTGTAATTTTCCTACAAAATTCATTTTTTTTAAAGCAAAATAATGAAAGCAATACATACCTTCCAGGTTCTAACATTGACATAATTGGTACTGCAGAAGCAGTATTGTAATAGACATAATTGTATGCAGCACAATCGCTCGTTGATTCACGTGCTCTTGGTTCGCAAGGTTGTCTGAAATCAATTCTCTCTGTTAAATTTTCAAAATAATTTCCAAAAAATTTAAGTAAACGTTTGAGAGATAGCTAAAAATCAAATGCCTACTCGACGAAATCTTCCGGACTTTTCACACCAACTCCATCATCCATATACATTTTACCTTTATTTGGATCATAAACAGTGCCAGCATTTTCCTGAAAATAAATTTCACCTGAGCCTGAGCATTCTCTCTTGAATAGCATTGATGTTACACTAACTTATAATACAATGTATGCTTCGGCATTACTTCAAAATTATTTCAATTACTTTAATTGCTTAGCAATTCGTTCACTGCGAATCTTTTACGAAATAAATGCCTCGGCAGAGATATGAAAATTTGCGAATTATAAAAAAATATACCTTTAGAAATTGCTGCAATTGTGCATTTTGGACAGCGACTGCAGCAGCCGTAGCAGCATCTGCACATGCAGTGCCACCCATTGCTACATTACTTGTTGCTGCATAAACTTCAGCCAAAATTGCGCTCTCTGACGGGTATGCAACAACCGTAGCAGGCGTAGCAATAGAAGTTGCAGCTGTAGAAGCTGCATGCACTTGCAAGCCATTCGTATTACCGTTATTTGTGGTGACGGTGCTCGTACGAAGTCGATTTAATTCATCATAAATAGGTGCCATTACTTCAGTCATCACACTGCGTATCTCGGTAACTACCTCACGAACTATTTCCTTAACCACTGGTACAATCTGAGCTCGAACTTCCGCCGCTATTGCTACTTTTAATTCATCGCTTAATTCAATCTTCCCATCTGCGCCATTTGCAACCATATGACCTGAAGAATAATTGAAATATGAAGATCATACATAAATTTACTAAAGTTGAATTAAAATTGCTACCAAAGCTACCAAGATAGACAGAGAGGATGAGAAGTGAGCAAAGAAACGAATTACTCGTCCCTCAACTCATTTCAAAAAATTATGCAACAAAAGATCATGAATGATTGATTTGGAATAAAAACTTATTGCAACTGACTGCCGGGATGGGATGAATTAGGTCACGTGTAGAGCTATTACTTATTGCTACGTCTGAGTAACAAAGAATTAAAAGTGAAACTGATCAGGCTACTGGATATATAACTGCTTGATTACAAACTTTCTCGACCACATTCAGGTCATTTAACACAAGAAGAATGAGAACAAAAAGAGATGATGCAGTTAATTTGTTGCAAAAAATTTTGAACTTTCTCAAAACTCTCTAACGCAAAAGTTTTCATTCTAAAATTCAATTTTGGCAATAATATTAATATGTGAAAATACGTAAGTCCACGGACCTTTTGGCGTCATCATAATGGCTGTTTAGAGTTGGAAATTACGTCCAGAACCAACAGCTTTCCTTTATGACTTTTTTAATTTCCGAAATAAAACTTCACGTAACCGATCACGTAACTAAATGTAACAAAAATCAAAATTCATTCAACAAGAAGGTAATGACTTTAATAACATTTGGGATAAGGTAGTGATACTTCAAGTCTCCCTTAGTGAAAAACCTTTCAGGTTTCAGGATGTCACCCTAACTTTATTTCCACATCCTATAAAACAGCAAACGCACACACACACACACACACACACACATACGCACACACACACACACGTACACACACACACATAACGCTGCACACCACATAAGCGCACACACACACACACACACACACACCCACATATATATATATACACATATACATAGACACACCTATACATCATATGTGCACACACATACAGACACACACACACACACACACACGCACATGCACATCATCCTTCTTTAACAGACAGACAGCAAAAAACCCCAAAGCTAACAGGAACGGACAGACAGACACACAGACGGACAGACAGACACACACCACTCTCAACGAGCAAGCTCGCTAGAATACACGCACATACGCGCGCATACACACCACAGACAGACCCTCGCACACACACACACACACACACACACACACCCACTCACACATACACACGCATACCCCAAAAACAAATTGCAAAGAGAACTTACCTTATGGAGATCGGTGTGTACTTACAGACACACACAGACACACACACACACATCACTACATATATAATATGCGCATACACACATGCATACACACATAGATGCACTACACACACCCATACACTCACACACACACCCATACACCCACACACACCCACTCACACAGACATATGTATATACACACCGGAGATCCGTAGACAGACAGACCACATACACACCTGGAAATAGACGGTAGACATACACATGTGCACATACACACACGCACACACACATACACACAACCCGTACCTACAAGACTTAATCGATTCGGGGGACTTTTTCAAAGGTTTTTTCCGGGTGAAGCTAGGATGGAAATCTGAATTAATATCAGCGTGGCTGGACGGTGGTCAGTTTACATATTCTGATTGTCGTAATTGATGGAAGGGAACAAGCATTTTTGAAATCTAACCACAATCTGACACGTTTCAATTGCGTAAGCTTGCCCTATGAACCGATGTCAACAGGAAGAGTTGAATCGAAGTGGAGGTATTATAAGGACGTTTGAAACACGTAGAATTGACTTTTATAGATTTTAATCATTCACAAAATCCATACGTTTCTTATAGTATCTACAATGAGTAGGTCAAAAGTACAGTTCACTAGCTTGAAGTGAGCCATTTACGTCGAAGGTATTACATTCCATCTATCCGACTTAGTCGTTTCTCAAACAAAATCATTTCGGGATTAAAACGCAGTTGTTGGAATTCATTTTACAGCAAACACAAAATAAATTAAAATCGCTCGTGATATTGCGTCCGCTCGCTCGCTTTTGATATGATTACATTAGAATCCGAAATTGCAATTCCTCGTGTAGCTTTCCGGACACTGTATAACATTGTCAGTATTTCGACCTCTTTCAACAACATTGCAAGTATGGATTTTCGGAACATATGAATTTTCGAAGCTATTTTCTGTCACTTGACTTGATTAGGTTACCTTTGAGGGAAACATGAGTGAGTTCAGCCACCAGTTTGCGCATAACCGAAAGATCCAGAAACTTACAAGTTTGCAGCAATATGCGCTTCGTGTATCTTTAATTAGTAGCGTAACTCCGTCCGTTCTTTTGTATTTGGTACTTAACTTTAAACTCTAAATATCAATTCCAGTTATTCATGCATATGAAAGGCCGAAAAACTCACCGTCTTGTTGCAGAATTGCCATCTACAATTTTATGCTTTTCAAAGTTTTTTTGAAAAATTTCCCGATGTCTGTTAACTGTTATTGCTCAACGATATGTCTCTCCTGGACAAAGTACCAATTTCTGTCACAAATTAAGCAATTAAAATTAAATTTCAGCTCTCCACATTCATGATCCCTTTCGACCCGTCATACCCATCGCAGATAAAAACCTAAGGTACAGACTCTTTTCTAGCGGTAAATACTGACTAGTAAGAACATGTATGTTTTTTGTTGAAAGAAAGTGGATACAATACTCTCAATTCCCGCCGGGGTAAACTAAACTATTACGTGTGCAAACCAACATTACGCAACAGTACAAACATGTACCATTCATACTACAATCTATCTGCATGGTTTGTACTGCACTCAAATAATGATACTTCTTCATATCAAAATATGTAACGGTTCTCAGTTGATAATTGAAGCACATGAAATGTGTCTGTCTAGCTTTTTCCTGTAAAACATTGACTAACAAGGAATTTATTTCAAAAATCATATCTTCCAAACCAATGCAGAAAAAAGGAAGGAACCAAACAATAATATGGAAAGCAAAAGAAATTTCATCAATATGGGTAAAGTGATTGAAGAAAGGGAAAGATTGCTTCATATTTCGCTCTAATTCAAATCATATTAGCCATGGCGCATTATCAAACACGCGTAGGTAAAAAATGTGATAATTCCTTTGCTTCTGAAATACTTTTTCTTCCTTCCAACAATTTTTTTTTGGGAAATTTTCGTCATTAAACAGATTGCTGTACATGCGCCGATCAGGCTTCCCTGATTTTCATCACAAGAAATTCGCATATAGCAAAAAATATGACAAACTAATCGTAATTTCCGAAATTCACGAGAATTGCTTCTGAACAGTAAAAATAACAGGAAAACATGTTATGCAATCTGAATAAGCTTTAAACGACACAGATCCAATTAAATAAATAATGTGGAAAAATGAAGAAAACCGCAAGGAAATTTCGACCGAAATACAAATTACCCCGTGTAAAATGAAAAAATTCAGAAAGCCGAAAAAGCTCAAAATGATTAAATCCGCTCTAGAACTGGATGGATGAAAACACGACAGCATAATCCCAAAGATCGGAAGGACAACAGTGAGGATCTAGCAAGTTTAGAATACCAATAGATGCTAAAAAGATTTCGAGACGGATAATTCATCAGATTTTGAAGGATAAAAAAATTATAGCAGCAACACATTGGAGGCTTGCTAAAAATAAACAATACGATTAAAGACAAACTAAAACAAAAGTTTCCAAAAAAATTTGAACCAGAAAAATCATCTGAGAAATTGCAAAAAACTTTGGATAAATATCATTTGTCGTTATAGAAAGTATAAGATATTACAGTGAAAGAAATCAGTGTAATCATCGCCGCTATTGTTTATATCATCTTCTACAACTAAGAACACAAAAAATATATATTTTCATATCATTTTATCATAGCTTATCATAATTGGGGAACAACAGCATTCAAGCCACTCCCTTTTCTTCACCCTTTGCATCATCCTTCTTGTCTTTCTTCATATCTGAAATGGATGAAATAACCGTACAAAATTATCCATGTTTCCGATCCACCAAAGTTTGAAGTCAAATTTCTCTTCCAAGTCACTGAGATCCAAATGTTTTACAACGAAACATGTTTAAAAAGGTACGATTGCGAAGCACGACGAAGGGTGCAGAAATATAAATATTTTTTATGCTCCTTTTTCATCACACTATTTTTTCGTAAAATTTCTACAAAATTCGAATAGTTTTATAAACATTGCTTTGATTACAGGTGCTTGAATACTGCTTGTATCATTTGTAAAGGCCAGTTCTCCATTTCCAGTAAAAAAGATTTAGAGCTGTCCAGGACTGTTTTCGAATTCATTTTTATAAAGATCTCATACTTTTAAAGACTTTTTCAAAAATTTCAAAATATTGAAAACTTGGCTGCCTGGCCTGCTTTTTGTGAAAATATGCAACATACTATAAACAGAAAAAAAAGTCCATATCCTAAACAAACAAATTATCAATTAGTTAACATTTGCAAACATATACTAATTTTTCGATGCATATTATGAGGCAGAAAGCATATAAAACTTCCTTTGTTAGAAACAAATCTATAATAAAAAAAATTAAATACTTTTAAACACCCAAGTATGAAGTTCGAAGAGCCAAACAAGGGTCGAGGCACATGAATCATATTTCAATGCCTACACCACAGATCATATTCGCCGCCCTCGTTAGCACCAACCATCTACTGGGAAAAAAAAGAATTCTCAGGCCGGGGGACAATATCACGTGAGAGATTATCGCTCAATAAAAGCAATAACTTTCTAGAAAGTTATTTCCAGAAAAGTTATTGGATGAATTTATAAGAAAAATGTCAATTTAATGAAATGTAAAACCGAAATACATTTTCATAAGCAGAGGGAAATACCAAAAGTTATACACTAACTTCGAAATTTGGACATCTAAGCCATATAAACAATCGGAGGTAATGCATTTCGCAAATCCTCCGCATAACATTAAAAAATAATACGCCATAAAGCGGTACTCAAAAAGCAACATTTTTTGAGCTACTGCAAAATTACTTTGAAACAGCTAACAAAAGAACTTCCTTTCCTCCCATCCTCCCCGCCCTAGTGTCAGCGAAAATTGGAACCCGAATTCGTAAACTCTGGATGAATTTCAAAAGGGAATAATTCACTGAACCGACTGTGCTTTTTGTGTCACATTTTCTGGAACAAAGCTGAAATAAAGTAAGTCCCATGTAATGCACAATGAAAAATAAAAATGGTTAACACATCTACTAGCACCACAATTGCAACATAAAGCAAAAACAACCCAAATGTTTCCCAGGACACTGTATATGAACTGAGAAAGGCTTAAAGGTTATGACGATTCCCACGTAATTCTGTTATAGAGTTAGAAGCTGCAGCAATTGAGCTTGTAGCCAAGAACAGAATCCATTGAGTAGACTTGAAATTTTCAAAAATAAAAGTTTCATTTAGATGTCCAAAGCTAAAAAAGAATTGTGGAAATATCAATTCTTTTTGGACCACTGTAGAAATATCCCCATTAAAGTCGTGAAGCATTCTTGAAAATTCTAATCATTTTTCTTGGATTTCTGCGATAAATTCAAATAACAGGGCATAAAATGCCAATTTTGCCGGAAAACGCTCGTAGTTCATCAGACATTCATTTTTAATTTGCCTCCAACAAATACATCATAAAATACGTATTTCCCGTAACATTTGTGCTTTACTCTGTTAAAATAATCTTTGTATAAAAATTAGATTAAAAACTGATACGTGGGAAATGTATTTAAAAAATATTCGTCAGAAAGATAAAGAAATTACAGGCACAAAAAGTCAAAAAACAGAAAACCATCACAGAAGTGACGTGCTATGTAAGAGGATTCGAATTCAGTGAAGGATAAGCTTCCTTACAGTAACAGTAGCACACATTATAATGACTTAATCGATCGCTGTTTCACAGATTAAAAAAAAGACTAAGCTTTCTCGGAAAGTTTCGAAACAATAACAGAAGAAAATCAAGGTAAAGGAGCAACACTATTTAGCTTACATTGTTTTGTGTTGAGTTTTATTATACTTTTCCATGTATTAAAAAAGGATATATAAAACGCACTCACGATCCGGAACCAAACAAAGTGACCCTTCTTTCAAAATGTTTTAGACTGTTCGTCTCAGCATGCTGCTTACACAAAAGCTTCAAAATAGCAGTTTGGATGAAATTTCGAACTGGTATTTCAAAAATTTAACTAGATCGATATTTTTGTGTCACTGTTGGAGGTTTGCTTCCTAATGATGCACATCGAAATCTATGAACATAATTCAGCTACTGCTTCATGGACGAATTTCTCCCAACATTGTCACTCCTCTCCACCACTGATCCCAAACAGTGTATTCATCACATTCAAAGACAACTACAGTTTCTATTATGGATATAGAAAAAATGATTTCTTACCTAATAAAATGAGCTCTAAATTTGTTAGGGAGGTGGTCCTAACCATTTCCTCCATGTTGTAAAACTAAGAATCACTGGCTAGGTAACGCAGTAGCCGAACCGACAAAAATGAAACTGGAATTTAATTTTGAATAAAAACCCAGGTAAATCCATCAATGAATGGTACGTTGTCCAAACGAAAGCAGCATGCAAAGACAGATACAATTTGATAATCTATAGAAAAAGGACAGAAATTGTGCGAAGAATTTATGCTGGCATAAAGAACAAAACGACGTACAAACTAACCGGCAACCTCACCATCATCGAGGCTTGCGTTAGAGTCACGTGGACGTTTCCGATCATTTAAAACACCTGAATTGCTATTACCATTACCACCGCTATAGCTATTTCGAACGTCAGGTAAACGATCGATTGCGAGCACTTTATACATTTGATTGAATGCGATCAGACGTAACGCATGCTGTGAACTGGATGTGATATCTTCTCGCTGCTGTCCGGTAAGTTCCGCAAGTACATCAACTGGCTGCTTCTCACATGGATCAATAAGTCCAGGTCCACCTTTAAAATTGACTTATAAAAATAGATTTTGTACGGCAAATTTAACTGAAACCAATTAAGTCATCTTCAGCACCACCAATAATAATATAACCTCTGCATTTAAACATACCAGTGTTCCAAAACTGCTTTGAGCCGTTAATATCTTTGACCAACTAATTAGGCAGTTATAACTTTGCAACTATATTTCCTCTGCTTTTAAGCGACAAAGCTTCAATTTTAACAAGTGGAACGAAATTACGCTTACTTGAGAATAAAATACCAGATGCGACAGCTTCAAAAACGCGACGGACAGCATCACCGGGAGAGAGCGGAGCACCAAGAGATGATAATACCTTCTCAACCAGCAACTCTGTCATCTAGAATGAAATCAACAGAATAAACTGAAAAATAATGCTGAATCATCTAACAATACCAAATGGAAAGGAATGAAATGATCCTTATCTGTAAGCACTATTAGAATATGCGCATGAATACCGTAATTTGTCCTAATTATTTTCTTCAAAACATCACCATCAAAACACCAGCTTACTCACCCAAGCTCTCAATGGCTGCCACGTTTGTACACGTTGACGGACATCGCGCAAAATGCGTAATGTTATTGTAGCAGAGTGTAAGTTTGAGCATCTAACCTGAAACGATACTAAATAAGCTAATGAGCATAAGTGGTCAACAAAATAATTTTACGTGTCTAAAAGATGACGTGGATGGGAAAGAATTTCCTAAACTTTAATTTTTGGATTTCTTGTCAACTGTTGATACTGAATTTTCAATCAGATTTTAGGAAACAACTCAAATATTTTACATAATCGCCAATCAGATCATATAATACATACATGCGCTTTTTTCTTGTACATTGAAAACACCTAGAGTTCCATTAGCATCGAATTCTGCGCGTGTATGGTTAAGGCATGCACAAAGATTAATGGGAATACATAAACTAGAGCCTTTGTCAAATGTTTTCGTCGGAAACAGGTGACAATGACCTTACAAAAAAAAGAAAGGAAAAAACCGTGCAGCAGCAATTTAAGGGTCGGAAAATTTCCCATAATTAATATCCGAATCCTCAGATTATTGAATACAAATAAGTATAATGAGAGCTCATTGAAATCTGAATGGATCACAGTTCCTTTTTATTTCTCCCTGCTCAATAATAATGTTTAAAGAGTTTAAAGACTTTTAAATTTCTTTCAACCGTGAATTACAATGCACAGTAACTTACTTTGAACTGACTCCACGTGATCGCGCAATATAACTTTCAATTACTTCGTGACTGCAGAAAATTTGCTAATTTTCCAACCCTATTTCAAAAATCACAACACATACCTGGAACCATTTGGCGTGTCTCAATTCAGCCAACGCTTCCAGGCAAGGGACCTTCGGCAGAGGATCCTTTGGCGGTGTAGCTTTCGCGCCTGCCGCTGCCGTAGCTCCATCACCTTCTGATAAAGAAATGAAAGCAATAATAGAAAAAGAAGAAACGCATTCAAGCAAATTAAAAACGATGAATATCCCAAAGTTTTAAAGCTTAGGAGTGGATCTCCCAGTTCACTAGGGAAACCCACATAGGATATTCATAGTTAAAAGAAAGAACGGGATTCTTTCTGTCTTCTTTCTCTTTTAATAAAAACTATTCAAAACTTATTTCAAAATTCTGCGATCTTGAAACCTCTATTATCAGTATTCTTTCGTTAAATTATACTGTCCCGTTCTGCAAACTGAGTTACCAGAAATTCACTTCCCCCAGTTTTACTCTTAGATCAGAAAAGCAATGAATTATGATGGTAACTCCGCCTTTCGTTGAATGCGTTAGCTATAAAACAAGCACACACATCCTTCTATTGATGGTTCTCAAAATCAATTGCTTAATCTGTTTTAAAAAACTAGAGTTTTTTTTCAAAATACCACTCCAAATTTCGTACATCCCGTCCAAATTTTAAATAAGATTAGCACGTTTTGATCCCACTATAAAAATATTGAGAACCATGCAAATTCATAAAATAAGCTTGATGAGGCAAGCAGAAATAACGGATACAGCGTCAAATCCAATAATAATATAGAGTCTGAGAATGTTATTTAAGTTGTTAGGGCAAAGTGCTGGAACTTGAAATACTTTTTTTCTTAAATTTTAATTTAAAGATGAAGTAAATATAGTTTCATCGTATTTGCAACAATGAATTATCAGCTAAGATTAATTACATCAAAAAAGATAAGTTAAAATTCAAGAAGCAATTTAATCAAAATTGAAACAAATATTTCTTCCATTTTCTCTAGCTCTATACCTGGAAGACTGAATCAAAGCTGCACTTGCTGAAACAGTCGAAAAGAACTTGCTCTTCACAATGCAGAATAATATAAAAAGTCCATTTGGATTCAAGTGCTAGACAAATTTCTTCAAGAAAACATATATATATATATATATATATATATATATATATATATATATATATATATATTTAATTTTAATAGTGTATGCAAACACAACCTCCCGCTGCATGTTCTTCACGAAGTAGGACACATGTTAGCACAATACGGCAAATCATATCCGAACTGGAATGTTTCAACAATAATGCGCTTTCTTCTGGCTTTTCAACCACTGTTACCACTTCATTTTCACCTTTCTAGAAAAAAAATCGAAAAATTCAGTTTAATTCTACGAATGAAAATTCAACAGTCCTAACTGACCGTGATAAAAATCCAAAAAACCATGAAAAATCAATATAATGTAGTTACCTGCAAAGCACAACACAATACAAACTCCAAAATTTCATGTGTCAATCACATTAAAATCTAAATTCATATAAAACCAACTTCATTTACAAAATATCTTCCATAATTGAATTAGAAATGCAACTTTCCAATCTGAAATTCCATGTTTGCAACTCTCACCTCTATGACTTGTGGCAGTAACCTCACTACTTTTGACAGCAATGCACGAGTTGGTGGCTGCGAGCACAGTACAACCAATTGAACCTTAAAATTGAATATTTAATTCAGAAGGTTCAGAAAGCACCAAATACTGCATATGTCAGCAGCTGTAATCCGAAGAATACACCATCCATATCTTTCTATTTCGTTAGTCTTTAATAATCTGTAAGAAACTGATAACGCAATATACCTCTCTATCAGTTTTCAATAGTAAGCCTTTAGCTAGAAGACCAACACGCATAACTCCCTTCAGAACACGATCAGGATGCTGTGTTTCGCTGGTACGTAACGTTACTCCATCCTCCTGCGAGTCCTTTACTTCATCATCAGGCTTCTTCGTCTCTCTGCAAAACAAATTTGATTTTCGAAGTAAATTAACTTTTGATAGTTTTTTTTAGAATTTCGTAATAAGCAAACATAAAATTAACAAAAAAGAAAAGTCACAAAATAGATACTTGAAAACATACTCTTGCGCTAGATTATCAGAAACAGCCTTTAACGCTTTCTCAGTGATCGAAACAAGTTTTTCAATAGCCGTCAATTGCGACTCCTCTGGATAGATCTGCAGAAAAAGGTGATACGTTTTAGCCAGAAACCACTTCTAATAAACAAATGCTAAAATAATTTTATCATCAATGTCACAGTGTGCGTCACATCCCAAACAGTACTAGTATGGACCACCTGCTGATTAATAACCAGACAGCTCTATGGATGCACAAATAAGTCGATAACAAAAGTAGTTCTGTCACAGATATTGTAAAAAAGTTGTTTAAAAAATAATAAATGGAGAGACAAACCAAACGATGTTTAGCCATGACATGTCGATCTTCTACAGTTTCTACGCGTCTTCCAGGATCCATAATACCACACCACGGACGTGTAGGTAATGGCATAAGCAACGGCTGTGGAGCACCAAGCGGACGAGGCCTAAGTTAAATTGCAGTAAACTCCAAGAGTACAAGCAAATTAAACCCTATATTCACTAAACGTCTTGTGTTTTCCAGCCGTACCAAATAACCATATGTGATGCAAGAAAAGTGAATCAGGAAGACAATGTAAAACGTACGGGATGACATGCATTCGTTGGGCACGCAGCTTACGTGCTATTTCGTTACGCATCTCACGTGGTACTTGATTCGGTTTCACCTCAACCACCAAATTTGGATTAACTTTCATCTGAAATGAATGTAGTCAATAGATACTATTCAATACTTTGTACTACATATGTCTAAAAAATAATTATTCTAGCACATTTAAGAGAATATTAATATAAGTTGTTCTCCTAAATGTGCTAGACTATTCATTTGGACATATGATTACACTACTGAGTTATGGAACGTTTAAAACAAAACCTTGTATTGCAATCGATGCTTGCGTCCTTTAATGTGGATATTTTTTGCATTAGGATCACTGAATTTACAGTCGCACAGTTTGCAACTGTATTGGATGAGTTTACCAGAAGCATTTCTTTCTTCTTCAACATAATCTTCTCCAACCGGCTGCACCTCTTTCTCAGCAGCCAAAGCAGCCTGGTTAATGAAAAACTTTTGCAAGATTCAATGAATTTTATTTCAATAAATATACATTTACGCCAAGCATTCTAAGACTTAGATTAAGTTTGAATTATGCTATTAGTCAACCTCAACAGCAGCACTTTTTTGACCAGATGCTTCAATAGCTGCTTCAGCAGCATTCGCAACCTTTCGTGCCAGTTCTTGAGTTGTGCTTTGCAATTTCTCACCACCAACAAATTTGACAGTCGGCACACCAATAACCTGTAAATAATTTGCTGTCATTGTATTACAAATAAGAGATACAAAAAAAATGAAGCCATTTTTTTGCTAGATACTTGATTAGCACCTTTGTAATTCAAGCTAACTCCTAAACACTGTTCTTCGCACCTGAACTACTTTATATATCAGTGGTATTCTGCTGTAATTAAATCTTCGAAACGAATGAAATTTACGCGTTTAGTCGGCACAGCAGGACCACCAACTGTTGAAATTGGAGTACCACCAGTCGCTACTCCTGGCTTGTTCGACTTCTCACCAGGGGCAAGCACTGTTGGTGTTTCGGCAACTGGTTTTCCCAATTTCTTCATCAAATTCGCAGTCTAATAATATGCATCCAGATGACATCAATATACAAAGTAGCAAATAAAGGTTGAGAGTTTTACATATAAGAAATTTTCATAAATGTTAAAAACATTGAACGAATATAAAAAACTTACTTTCTGATGCTTACTTCCTCGCACGTGAGATTCATAGGTATCTTTACCAGTGCAAGTAACGTTACACGTTTCACAACGAAATGAAACACGAGATTTAGATAGCGTTTGTCCTTCACCTTTTTGCATTGCTTCCTTCTTCTTATGTTTTTGCCCGTCCATATGTTCTTTATAAGTCTGAATTAACTTTGATTAAACTATTTTTTTCCAATCAGAAAGGGAATAGAAACAAAGAGTTTCTTGTTCAACCACAATGGGTGTTTTCAAAAAAAACCACAAATTTTTGTCTTTTAATGATACCTGTGCACCCGCACAACTGATTTTGCACACTTCACAATAAAACTGTTGCATATCAGCAGATCTTCCTTGTCCAAAACGTTTGTTTGAGAAAGTTCCACGACCTGCAATATATAAAAATACTTGTAATATATAAAAAGTATGAAGTTTCTCGGCTACTTCAAATCCGTTGTAAATTGATAACGATTAAACATCAAACTTGTAAAAATCATCATTTCAATACTGATTGTAAATTCTCTCCTCTCCGTATTTTAAAATAAATTCTGAAAATTACAGAATAAATCTGAAGGTGCAGTAAATTGTGTAGGAATACGGGTGAGAAAATAATGTAAAAAGAAAACCGTAATGAAAAATCATTTGAAATAATTACTAAAACTGCTCGAAAGTGATTCATAATACGGGAAAATTTTCTTTTCAAGTAATTCTTCTTACATTAAACAACTTTTTCCATTATTTTCTTTCCTATGCACCTTACTTATACTACCCCACCTCTATTTCCACTGTATCCACCTCGTCCTGAGATACCGCCACTACCACCACCGCCAGTGATTGCGATATTTGAGGAAGTGATCCCAGAAAACGAACTTGAACCACCGTCATAACCAGTTGTGCCTGATTTCTTCGTTGCTCCCATCCATACATTCGCTGCACCTGCTGCCTTCGATTGCAGATAACTGCTTGCAGCGGCATATACTGCTGCGTCGTAACTGTTGTAATTTGATGCTGTAACAAAACGCTTTTGAAATTTCAAATATTTTAATTTAAATCTACAAGCATTTTTTGATGTTTTAAAAAAAGGATAGAGTGCTAAATATGAGGATCACGATATCAAACCCTGATTCAGCTATAAAAATTTGTGCCCAAAAAAATTTAAGCATTCAATTCACTTCCGTACTTGAAAATTTCTGAAAAATACTTGAGCTGCTCGTTCCGGTTGTTGATGATGTGTTAGCTGGTTGACTGGCTACTGTTGTACCAATTCGAGTAACACCTACATAGGAGTTATTGCTTGTTGGATTTGCTGCAGCCGAAGCAGCAACAGCTGCCGCCGCAGCTGTACGCAGTGTATTCGTATACTCTAAATAATGAACATTAAAAATTACATTCTTTACATTCAAAATGATATAGTGACTCTTTCCACGAAATAATGAATCTAAAATTAAAATAAAATAGCAACCAACTACCTAAAGACAGCATGGTTAGTCAAAGTTCAGAAAAACTAATCCTATAACACAAACAAACAACTGCAAGGAACTGTTCAACATAAAGTGTAACGAGTCCGCATTCGTACACATAAAGAAATGCAAGAAAATAAATCCCCCATTAGTTCAAATTCTATTAAAGGTTCTAAAAAGATGTCTAGACAATGGAAATTTTCACAAAAATATAAAAGAAACAAGCCTGATAATGAAGTATAAGTACCGCCCGTTGAAGGAACTGAGCCGACGGTACTATATGAATCCGTCAGTCGCGTTGCAGTATGTCCTGGATATGCTGCTGCAGATGCACTTACAACACCAGTTGCTGCTGCAGCTTGCAGCTGCAAATTACTGTAGTTCTGCAAATTTTCTCAATATCAGTTTATTAAAGGAAGTAAAAATAACTATAAATACAATGAACAAAATACTGCAGATGCCAAATACAATATCCTGTCCCAGCTAACATAAATCACGGTTTTTCAATTACGATTTCCACATCCCTCAATCACAAAATGCATAACCTATTGCATCCAAAAATTTTTTTTCAAAAGTCAAACCTGCTGCACTTGTTGCTGCTGTTGCTGTTGTAGAGATGCTACAGCCGCCGCAGTCTGTCCATACTGCGCATATGCCGCTGCAGCCGTTGGATTTGCATATGCTGCATAGGGTGATGCCGTAGGAGCCGCTGCATTTGAAAAACTGCAAAATACACTTTATTTATATATTTAATTTTCAGGTTCGGTCACTAATAACATGCAACATCTATTTCTGACCTTACCAATAATCGGATGATTTAGTCCTAATTCAAGGCCGGGATAGCTTATTTTTGAGAAATGGAAATTCCAAGCGGTTCTTCACCTGGCATAAACACTAGTCGGATTTGTAGCTCCTACAGCTGGAGCAAGCGCAGGAGTATGTTGCGTCGGCTGCGTCTGAACAGTTGCATTATAAACTGCAGCAGCAGGTGAAGTTGCATAAGTTGAATTATAACTTCTGAAAATTATATTAGATTATATAATGAACAGAATAAAGCACAAAAAAATTGCACCAACTCTCAATAGCAATAAAATATGCAAATTTTGAAAACATTCTTCATGTTTTTTCAAATTCTCTTCGGATTTGTCTTCATGCGTGGAAATAATTCACCAGGACATTTATTAGCGTTTTCTCAAAAAGCAGACTTGTTTGGATTCTTACTCGTATCTCACTAACCTTTCAGCATTATTTATGAACAACTAATTAACCTTTACAACGATATCAGTATATCCACCATTTACTGTTACAACGAAATCTCCCAAAATCATGAACATTACGAAAATAACAGCTCCTAACCCTATTCAACCGACAGATTATGCATGCTTAAATTAAGGCAGAAGTTCAGAAATCACGCACGACGCACACCAATTATTGCAGTACTAATTCATTTTCATTAATTCCTTAATCGTATGGCAAATTAATACAGATGCTATTATTTCGGGAATAATTATACGCATCTGTCATATTACCTGTCACACAGTCATATGTATAAGTATAAGCCACCCTTCTTTCCACTCCAATAATAATAAAGAAAAAAAGGAAAAACTTACCCATATTGACCTTGACCCGTGAAGCTGTACATCCTACTATGGATTCTTCAATTTCCCAAAAGACTGTTTTCCCCGCACAAAACCAGTAAACCTACAACGGGGAAAGCTTGCGACTTTAAACAGAGTTTCACGTTTCATGGCGCACGCTACAAAAACGTCACTTCCATTTAAGCTCACACCACTTTCACTAATAGCAGAACCAGTTTTCTCTAACAGTCCTGACCCATAAAAATTCGCATACCCCTTTCAAAACTCTCGTTTTCGCCCCTCTAAAACTCAATCTCTTGGTCCACTCCTGCAGAACTAAACGCTTGCTTGGAAAAATCGATAAGTCCAACTACCGTAACTTCCGTCAACGGACCACTTCTTGCAGCCATAAATTCGTGGACGATACCAACTCCCATGCAACGGTTGAGTTTTCTTCACCTTCTCCTACTCCAACCGAGATGTAAATCACATAGAATTGTAGAGGAGATATTTCAATATCTTCATATCAAACAATATATTTTTCATTAAGATGGAAAAACATCTTCACACAAAAAAAACAAAATGCAATGGCATTGCATGTTCATCAAATGATAAATACCAAGATTTACTACTAATAAAACAGAGAATAAACATCGGTTAATTTCATAAAAGAAACGTTCAAAATAATGGAACATTGAATGAGCAAAAAGTAATCATTTTTGGCTCTACGAATATGTCTTCGCCTGACAAACTTTTATTTCAATACAATTAACAACCAAGCAAAAAGGTAATGATATACAAAACCATTCTTATTTATTTCTTCTCAGCTTTAATTTTTGCTTTCAATACACGTGCAACAATTTTTTGCTCTTCGATTAGAAAAGCACGAATAATACGCTCTCGTACGGCCGCTGCTGACAGGCAACCACCATAGGCACGTGTCACGCGCTTCAGCCGTTTTGTCATCTTCTGCAGCTGGCGTGGCCTGGCCGGTTTGATCTAGAACGAAACAAAGATTTGAACTATTGATTTCTAGCTTTCAGTTGCACTGTAAAAATTCTCGGCTGGTCCAACTACTTTTAGAGTAAATACGACTTCTAGTTTTTCAATCAAAATATTGTGTTGCAATTTGGAAAATATGTGGGAAAATGAGATGTAGGCACAAATATTCTGCTTTCCGAACATTGAAATTACAATATTGTAAGTTCTTTCCACAACTTTATGACATAATATAATGCATGAAACAATAATATTCAAAAAAAACTTACTCCCTTTAACTTAACTCCGGTATCACCACATCGCGCTACAGAACCTTTCTTCTTTCTGTACAGAAAAACTATACGTCCACCTGGTGTTTTCGACACCTGTAAAATATGTTAAAGCCAATGAAATAACGTTCCTATTTTGTGCAGTTTGAAAAATTATCATATACAGAAAAATCACTATTATCTATCGAAATCATTACTTTACAAGATTGCTTTTCAACCTATGCAAAAAATAAATTGAACTGCATAAGACGAATAGCAAGTATATAAAGATATTTTTTGAAAACAGGAGGATGAAAAAAAAATCAAATATTTTTGGCACTTGCGGAAAATTTTGTGTTTTGTTTTTAAATTACAACAAAATTACCTTGGTTTTATTGGATTTGGTGTTATAGCAGAGGCGTCGTCGGTATGTCAGTCGTTGTGGCATTTTTCAACCTAAAATAATTCACCTCTTGAATACGAGATGATTAATATAACTTTTCCATAGAACACAACCACTAAATTCATCATGTTCCATTCAAAACTCCCAATAGACAAAGTTCATTACTCATAAATCCCATGCAAAAATGTTGCCCACAAGATCCCTCCGTGAAGCAAAACACCTTGGACAGGAAGAATACTACACACCACCTGTTCCCCAACAATTGCTGCGCGCCGTGTGGTACATAGGACATTAGGACAAACAGGAATCATCGTAGTACAACCACATTAGGGTCATTATGAAACATTGGTCTCACCGGTATTGTTAGAACAAAAGCGAAAAAATTTTTTAAATACGATTGATTTTGTCGTGCATTCATGCGAAATTTTTTGAGGATTATGTCATATTTTGCAGTTTTGTAGAAAAACACATGTCCAACGAAATTTTCATGAAAAAGAGTATATGGTAATATAGCGAATTGCTAACTTAGGTCGTTGCCCATTGGCACATTAGATGTTGCTAATTCTGTTTTTGTGTAGGAAAGGAATTAGGCATAGTTTGTATGTGTTCTGTTAGATACAAAAAATGTGTTTCGAAGTAGTATTTCAGTGGAGGTTCAGGCAATTGTAGTTACAGACAGTAACAATTAAAGTTGTAAGCTTGACTGGTACATTATTGATATTTATGATCTAAGAAACATGTCTGCGTGCGTAACAGAGGCTCACTGTATTCTATTATTAGTTTAAAACTTTTTTTCTGCGTGATGATATTTAGTGTTTGTGATTTAAATATCACGATATTTGATTCAAGTAACACATGTATTATCTTAAGGAGTTCTAAAATTATGTCCGGTACGCATTTTTTAATCGGAATATGTACTAAGGATTATGTGATTTTGGCAGCGGATCGTTCATGCTTTGCACATGGAGCGATTGTTGTTACCGATGGTTACTTTTTTTTCTTCATCAATTTCACCTTTAGATCATGAAAGAAAAAATTAGTTAATTGATGAGAGTAAAAAAAAGCTTTTGCTGCTTGAGATTGTTAGCACTGTAAAACTAACAGTTGCAGTTGTGCTTGAAGAAATAGTGATGACTTGACGATCATTAATATGCATTCAGTGGTGACATTGAAGGCAAACAGTACATTTACTAGTCCAATAAATTATGCTCTGAATGCCGGTGAAATTAGTACAGCATTGATAAAGACTTTAGACAAACAGGAAATAAATGAACATTTTCGGAATATTTTCAAAATTAATAAATAAGTTTTTTATTTTTTACAATGTTATATGAGGTCTTTGGAAAGACACAATATTTACTATATTGACAGATGAGGAAAAGAAATTTATCTTGGGTGATAAATTAGCAATGATGTGTATTGGCGAGGATGGTGATGTAGCGCAGTTTGGAGATTGGTGCAAACGAAATATTCAGCTGTATAAACTTCGATATGGTAGGTAACTTCCATAAAGTAGCGCAAACATATAGGATAAAGCGTATAACTGCTGATTAGCGGTATAAATACTGTTGAGAATTAAATTTTAAACCGGATTGCTATGCATTTTTCCAGGTCAGTATATTGCAGGCTACGAAATGAGTCCACGCTCAAGTCATCATTGGATTCGTCGAAGTATCGCTGAAGCTTTACGAACACAGGATTATTACGTTGTTGACACACTGATTGGTGGTTATGATAGCATTGAAAAAAAAGCCTTTCTTGGTTCCGTTGACTACTTGGGCAACGGTATTGCTGATCAGGTTAGTTGTAATACAAGGTTTGTCTCATAGCTCTTATAGTAGTAGCGGTGGCTAAGAGGCTCGTTTTTTGCAAAACAAATAGCTTTGCTTTATCTTTTTTTCAGAAATTAATTATTATTCAGTCTCATCTTGCATTCTTTGAGAAGTAAAAAGTATTGCGTACATTGGTCCAAAATGTTTTCTTACATAGTAATTATTAATATCTTTAGCCCTACATATTTCGTGGATTCAGTGGACGGCTCTGTTATTCAATTCTGGACAAAACATATAAGAATGGTTAGTTTGTATGTGTGATTATGCTTTGTTTGATGCATTCAACTTACCAACAAGTTAGTACAATACTAATTTTAGTGGTAACTTTCGCTTAGATGGTTATACCATTGAATTTCATGGATAGTTTAAAGGCTTTTCTTGAGAATATTCCTTTATTTTATTTTACATTCTTCGAATTCTATGTAAAAGATTTTTAATTATATTTCAATGATTTCAAATTACTTATGTTTTAAAAGCAGTATCCAGACCTATTTCTGTTCTATTCTATTTATGTTTAGATATGACCGAGGCCGAAGGACTAGATCTACTGAAAAAATGTCTGCACGAATCGAAACGTCGTTTCATCGTTAATTTACCATCATTTGAAGTAAGAATTTTTGGTTTTGCATAGTTAAACTAATTAAATAAGGTTTCAACACAAATCAAATTAAGGTGCCGTGAAGATCCTACACACATATGCTGAAACCACTAAAAACATTCCTATTATTATATCAATTTTTCTGCTTTCAATTGAAGAGATTTAATTTTCAAATATTTTTTCAGGTAACGGTTATCGATAAAGATGGGACGCGACAGCTGGAAGATGTCAAAGTTTAGATTCAATTTCACTGTGTGTTTGATTTGTCCCTCCTTTTTATTTGTAACTACCCAACATTTCTACTGTTTGCTCACAAATAAACTAATTGCTGGCAAATAACACTGAAGTCAGGTTTTGGTGGACATAACATCTTTCAAGAGTTTTCTAGTCGACAAAAATCAGAATGTAAAAATCAAACTTGATGATACCTGAAAGTGTATTAGAAATGTTGCAAAAGATAGGACGCGGTATGACCGGTTCGTGACACTACTCATGTAACCTCTAGGATTATAAACGGATTCTTGTGATCATAGTAAATTCAAGGATTGGCAACTGTCGGCATGTGTTCTTCCCATGAAAAAATTTTGTTTTCTTATTTTTGTTCGCTTACACTCTGGGGATATAACCTACATATAAGGAAGTACTAATCTACTTTTCACGTTTCCTGGGAATCTTTGATGTTGTGCTAGTACTGTGGGAGAATCAAAATGCAGATGTGGGGAAATGCACTTGCCGGTGTTGGAAAATTTGGGATCAATTGTGTTGAAAGATGTTAGCAGAGAGTGATCAAAATTTTATGACGCTGCCTCATTAATTGTCAATTCAACAATTTATTTTTATGCTCTTAAGCATAAACAAAAAACAAATCACTTAACAAATACAATGCAATAAAAGGTACGACACAATGAGATTCTAGTATGCCGGGAGAGGTAGACTAACTTTATAAATTAGATAAGGCGGATGAGGGCTCTTTACTTTTGCTTTCGCTAGCTGTCTCTCCGATTCTGATTCCGGATTCGAACTTGACAAATCCAACGAATCCGACTCATCTTTTATATTTGATCCTTTTTTACCATACAACTTCGTCAATTCAGATTGCAATCTTTGCGATAAATTTTTTCGTGGATAAAACATGGCAATTTGAAATTTTCGATCACTGTATGCTATTAAACTTGAAATGTATGCTCGAAATATCTTGACGTGAATTAGCACCTCGAAAATCTCGTCAGCCATTAATTTAAGCCATTGAATGAGCATTATATTTTGATATCGTGCGGCTTCTTCAACCTTTTGCCTTTCATGAAGTTTTCTGGCGAATCCATCCGGATCACACTGATATCCTCGAGCAATGAAACCATATTTGGCACAGCTGTCTCGAAAGTCCAAAAAATCCTCACGGACAATAACCATCGAATACAACTTATAATCATCATCTTCAATAATAAAACAACTGGAGCATGCTACTGCTGAATCATGAAGTGTTTCACAAACTTCCAACCATACATTGGCCGATCGTTGCGGTACAGCTATATAAACTGATTGAATGTATTCCGTATCAATAACAGTTTTCTCACGTACCAAACACGCTAAATTTTGTGTAGCTAATGTTTCCTCAGCACGTATATATTCCCTGGCTATTTTCAAATTTTCCTTATACGTTGCAACATTGCGCCGTATTTGTTGATCCAAATTTTGAAAATGTTTGTAAAATAGTTGACATAAATCAGATAATGACAAATCTGGTGAATATGTGGCCATATTCCACACGAAATCGGTAATCTTTTCACCGTATCTCTGTTTTCGCATTACTAAACTCTCCAACAAATCAACATCTTCAAATAGCAAAACTTTCTCAAAAACAGTGAGAAATGATCGGAATAGATTTTCCATCGAATGATCCAACAGTTGCATATCTTTCGATAAATCGTACAGCTCAGCCTTTGGGGCAGTTTGAAAATTTGGTATTTGTATTTTGGAAAATGTGGCGAAATTTTGAGCGACATCTTGAAATTTCAACCAGCTAGCTTTGGAACGATCTTCAACAGGTGTCGAAATGAGAAACATCTCTCTTCGATTTCAACGTTCTCTTCTTTTATCTAAAATCTTTAAATTGTTTGAATCTAAATTATGAAATCATTCCTAAATGATCAGGGAATGATGACGATCCCATCCCACCACTGTACGAGAAGGACGATCTCACCACCGCCACCACCACCACCACCACCACAACGATCCTATCACCCTCAGATGCCAAATGTTGGATATATTTTTAGTTTGCTCGCTCAATGCTATCGTTTCCTTTACACGATGAAATATCACTTAAATTTAGTTTAGCATTAACATTTAAGCAAGAACTCAATGCTTCTGAAGCTTTCTGGCAATATTTTTGGTAAATTTGAAATTTTACATTAAATTTTGATAATAAAAAAGAAATCAGTCCACCTTTATCTGCAATAAATCACGCTACGTATACTGATTCGAATTCAGAATTTTCATTCGTTGTCACCTCTTATCACTTTCAAGTACAAGTACATAGCTGGAATAAGCAAGGAAACATCATAAATGATAAACTTTTATGGTTCATTTTAATATTTCAAATATCTAATTATCAAATTCCAACAAATAAACAAATAAATAACTAAATTCTTGCATTTATTGCATTCATAGAAGAATAGAAAGAGGAAATTAATTAATTTTATTGATTTATTAGAAAATTGCTTATCGATTGATTGGTGTATATTTTGATGAAATTAGACGGATAATAATAATAAGTAATGAATAAGGTGGTCATGGCAGGAGGGAGGTGAGTGGAACAACAGCACAGACTGAGAAACCCTGCTGTATGAGTGAACTGTGCACTCTCGATCGAGGAAGGAACTGACGGACGCCACCAAGAAGGCCAACGGTCACTCTGTGTTCTTTCAGTAGGAACATCTCCGAAGGGCAATACTGTAAAAGGAGCAATGACCCGATAGCTAAGCGTAACGCCACGCCTCTCTCTCTCTCTCTCCTTCCTCTTTGCAACATTTTTTAGGTAATTGAACAACAATTTCACTGTGAAGCACTTCTTCTTTTCATCTATCACAAATATTAGTAGCAAAAGTTAAATTCAATTAAATTTGAGAGATTTAAATTTTAAAACACTCTGATTTAATATAAATTTAAATTTCAAAAAATAAATGCAATAATAAAGTAATTGCAAAAATCCTACGCAACGACAACAACAACAACAACAATGATAATAACAAATTGATTCATTGACCTGCAATTTTCTCTTCATCATAGAAATGGCAAAAATTGCTCAGATTGAATTAACCTCCTTGAAATGATCTTAATTGATATGCAAGCATAGGGTAACAATTAAAGAGTGAAAAAGAACTTTCTCGAATTTCTGTTCGAATTAATGATTATTCTTTTCTGAAGATCATTTTCTTGAGAGTGAGAGAGAGGAAAAAATTCCACCTTATCAAAATCCCACCTTAGGTCAAATTGTAAGATTTCATAAATGATTATAGTCATTGGACAAATTATTCTCTTCTCGGTAGAGATAAAAGGACAAGCTGAAATAGTTATGACCGTTATGCTTTTCGGCATCTTTGATAAGATAGCCAAGTTTACTTATGTGTTTCAGGAAATCTCTTTCCACAAATCCAGAAAGTTTTTATTAAATTAGATATGGATTTTAAAAATGTGAAAATTTTCCATTTATCATTTCTGTTGAAAATTTTAATCGTTTGTTTGGTTAGACATAAGCTGAGAAATAAGCTAATTTTGTTAAATTTGATTGAGACTTGAATTATTGACAACAAACGACGTAAAACATGTAGGAAGAGTAAATCACTGAACATACACACAAGATGAAAGAAACAGGAATACATGTCAGAAATAAATAATTACTAAATAGTGGTAAAAAATAAACAACGTGAAACACGTAGCAGAAATAAGCCAATAAACATTAAAAAAAAAACTATTCACCACGAAGCATGAATAATATATGAAAAAGAAAGTAATTGAAAGCATTTCTAACATGAACAGACAAGTCCGGGACATTGCTGACATTTGACGTAAAAGTAAAACACGTAGTAGAAATAACCCATTCAATGCCGATAAAAGAAATTCAAGTAAGAAGAGCAGGAGGAACAATTGAGATGCAACACTGTTGAAAGAGCTTCTGATAAAACTGAATATGACAGGTAATTGAAATAACCGAACAAAGATTACCGTAACTTACGAACATATGTAATAATTGAAATAATAAATGAATCACGATTACGTATGCGTGTAATGACAGCTTAATTCTATTCCAGTATATCCTGCTAAAGTAACTGGAATGTTCTTTTCTTTAAACGGATCATTTGCCTAATTCAGAAACTCAAATTTAATAACTTTTGCCATCCTATCAAATTTCAATTTTAATTGTATTGTACTCGAAGAAAATGACAATAAGAACAGAGCAGAGCTCTTTCCATTGCGCAAGGCCATCCGGCAAGTACACATTTAAATCGACGTTGAAATATTGCCTTCAACATTTCTAGCCGTTTCACAGTTTGATTGTTAGAAGTTGGTTTTGGTGAAATACTGATACTTTTATGGATTATCTAAAAAATGTTTGTTAAGTTTGAATTATTTAGACAGAATGCAAAGTTTCCAGTTGCATAGTTACAGTAATAAATTCTAATCTAATTAGTTCCACAAATAATAAACTAATTTAATTTCATTTAATTTGATTAAAGCCTGAAAAAAAAGTTCTAAATTTAAAATAAAATTAAACAAACAGAAATCAACATATTTTTTTTTCTAATTTATTAACAAATTTTTTGTATAAAATTAAAATTAAATGTGCAGATTTTCTCATCATAACAATGATATAATATTAAATTAATATTTATTTCCTGTTAAATTAATTAAAATATTTTTAAACTTACACAATTCAAATATTCATCATACATTTCTTCCAATTTCCTGAACAATTTACCACCAGCATTCTCACGCCATTTCACAAAACGCTCAGCAAAAAGATGTACGGTATTTTTTTCACGTCGAATATGCTGATGATATTTGAGATCAACTGATCTAATATGATCCAAATAATCTTTTATCTGTGATGGATCCTTCGAGAAATCAACACTTTCAACCAATTGTGATCCATCACATTGAACTGGTAATACACATATTGGCCAAAATTCCTTTAAAAAAAAATTTTTTTTTTGAAACATTCATCTTTAAGAGAAGAAATTATTAAATTATAATTAATTGTTATGCAAAAAAATCTTTTCAGCTTTCTAATTTGAATATACTAAAATGCTATGTTTAATAGATAGATATTAATATGTGCATCATTAACACTTACCTGTTGCGCACGATATTTACTGATAAGCTCCTCAGCTTTCTGTTCAATTTCAGACATCACTCTTAGACAGAATAACATTGCTATGACATTGCAACAACAACCCCTCAAGAGTTTTCTCTCATTGAGCCAGATAGTATCAAGTTCCTGGAGTTGTTCACAAACTATCAATAGCCTAGGCCAGAAGCAATTAGGAACAGACGAAGCTTTTTTGCTCATTTCTCATCCTCTTGAGAGATATTTAAAATTTGAGATTGTTGGTTCTTAGCAAAAGTTTAAAAATTGTCTCTTCCTCTGTTGTTCGATTTTATATCTTTTTTGAAATAATAATTCTTAGAGGTTGTTAATTTAGCATTGTTCGTTACCCCTACCTAACTAACTTCTTGAATACAGAATACCTTGCTTTTTTTTACCGTTTAATTTGAGGGAAAAATAAAAAAGCTAAAAATAAGAAATGAAAAATACTGAATTTAACCTTCTTGATTCCTATAATTCCACGATAGAACGAGCTGCGTCCAGGACTTCGCATCCATCGTTGCGTTCTACTCAGATGCTGACAAATTGTTGTATCGCTGTATGGAAGAAATGGCGATCGCATAATTAAATAATTCATCCGTGCATCTCGTAGTGATATTTCGTGTTTGCAACATCTATGCCATTTGCCTAAGCGGTTAAACCTAGGCCGCACGCCAGCATGATGTAGCATACGTTCACGACGTAATACGCAATGTACCATTTTTTCGCTATTTGCAGAATCACTTTCATCAACTTTATCACTGTCACGTCTCAGTGTTCCCGTAAGAGTAAAATTCAGCAAAAGCATAACCTGAAGTGTAATAAATTAAGCTTTTACCCTTTCCTTTTTTAGCTATTGGATCTTGAAATCGTATATGAATTTGTACACCTTATCTCCTCCAGGTATGATCAATTCAATATTTCGTATCAGTCAAACAAATCACTACGGCTGCTTCCTAATATGATAATTCTGAAATGTTTCCCTGACACTGAGATCAACCGCTTGTATCATAGTGCAATGATCTTACTAGTATTACTGCAATACAGATGCTTACTTACTTTTTTTTCAAGCTTACTCAAAAGAGGCTAACAATGACAAGTGTCTTTTATTCTAAGAGGAACAGAGGAATATCTCCGAAATTGATAAATAAGCAATTTTTTTTGTTGTTAATTCTCAGCTATGTACAGTATCACATTATTTTTAATTCTTTGCTGCACACATTACTACTGTAATGGACTTTGTTGCTTCAGTACCAATGGCATACATTTTCCAATTGTTTTCGCGTTCAAAAATCCCTCCAAATGACCTCAAAAAATCAATGACTAAGGTTAAGCGAATCTTTGTCCTGATGACCTTTATGTCTGGTGACCTGACGCTCTACTTTCTGCTATGCGACGAACATTATCATTTCATCCGATCGATATGTTCTTAGGATAACTGAACAACTATATCAAAAGGTTTTATTTTAGCACAAGTCTACCTTCCTCCTAATTTATTCTCCTCTCGAATACACTGTAATCTTATGTATTACAAAATATTGATTAATTTATACCTTTGTAAATCCTAAAAAAGATATGGTAAATTTAAAGCTAAAGAGTATTTAAATTAGGAGATAAAGCAAGAATAAACCGAATTATAATAAAAATATCATTTCAAATCGAATTACAAAGATGTCATTTCTACAAAAGTGCACTGTAACAAAAGTTTCAAAACTGTAAAGGTACACAAAGTAAGCTGTCGAAGTACAATAATTGTAACAAAAGTTTCAAAAGGCATAATTAAGCTGTCAAAGTGCAGCAATTGCGCAAGTACCACAATAAACTATCGAAGTACAACGATTACACAACTGCGTAATTTAATTTGGAAAGGGTTCAAAGTTCATTACCATTCACAGCCAATACACTTTACCACTTTACTGAGAGAACACTTTTCATCCCATTTAATATCTCCTTCCTAACCTTAATTTTCATTTCATTTCATAAAACAAAAAGGAAGTACTACTTGCTAGTTGATGCTAGAGGTCAGTAAATCCGACCGGGGTCGAATGATATGTTTTGTTGTGGATTTTGCTTCATGCTCTCTCACCTACCACTCTAGTCGACTCTAACTTTCCTCATTTCTGCTAAATAAAATAGAAAATTACTCAATTACATGCAGAAGTCGTATAACATCGATCGCTTAAGGTCAACAATAATATAATTTAAAACTGTAAAGTATGAAGCTAAAATATGTGGAGGAATAGCAGCGTATAACTTTATAAACAAGTCTGAGCTCAAATAATTTGTTGAGATGGACTTGAGTTTAGACCTGATGAAACCTGACGTCTTGATGAAAGCCTACAAAAATCTACTGATGACAATAATATAATCAAATTATTCCATTATTAAAGCATTTAAATTTTTATTCGAATGAACCAATTCATCAAACTTTCAGATCTGCCCATTTTCTTTGCGCCATATCGGATTTAATCGAGGAATTGATACAACAAATACCATACATTTTAACTATATAATCAGTAGATAGATTGAAAAAATTCGCGCACAACTTAAAGGATTCATGAAATCTCTTGAATCGACAAAAATCAGAAAAACGACAGCGAATGAAAACCCAATATTTACAATCTCTGTAATGCTGGGATCATAATACGCTAAGTATCTTTCCATATTTTCAATTTCCGAGTTTTGTTTAATCCTAGAACCTGAAAAAAACCCTTCTAAAGTAGCATTACATACTATGCATCGATAATCTGTCAATTCAAATTGTACCAATGTTAAATTACAACGAGCTACTGACTTCACTTTAGCTAAATGTAAATACATTTCGAGTTAGCAAGTCGTCCGTTTGCAACATTTCACGGCATGATGATAAATCCCACTATATGCTGTTGAAGAAATTAATTAAAAAATCGTATCTAGCCATTTAAGCAATCATCTTTTATTGAAGCAGTTAGAATTGAAATATCAACACAAATTACAACAAATAACAAAACACACATATTAATTATATCACCTAATACATTCGCTTCCAGCACATAGCCATATAATAGCCTTGATTTGACCATTTAAAATGAACACGGATTCTTGTCAGCAACTCTTACTTTCTACGTTAGGAAATACTTTAGCTCTATTCGTTCCATGAAATCAAGAAAATATTACTGTTAACGACGTGAAAGAATATGAAAACTCTTATGTTTTGAGAGTTTCATGCATAAACCAGTAATTTCAATTCAAATGATGGCTTCGACTCTACAAATTGAGATATTAAGAGGATATCAAACAACTTCAGTAAGCAACTTGTTACGCCTTTCTTCAATCATCATTATTGCTTTCTTTTCAAAAGCCCTTTTTTCCTTCAACAGACCGTCCATAATTTTTTGAAATTCCTCGTGATCCTCTAGCTCTCGATCATATTTTGAATAAACCTGAATAAATGTATACTTTAATCTTTCTGTCCTACTTTATGAACTAAAACTATTGAGTAAAATTAGAACGAAGAGAAAAACAACAAACATATAATGAATTTCAAAAATTCAACAATAATTAGGCTATCATAAACAGATTGAGATGAGTCTGTAACATAACGGTAACTTCGTGCAATCTTGAAAAATAGAAAAAATTGATTGAGTTTTAAACTTTACAAAGACATGAAAAGTTTTAAATGGTAGAAAATTCGAAATTACTTCATTTAAAGCTTTCTTATATTCATTGAGTAACTTTTTGGACGCATTATTCGCCAAATTTTCACGCCGTTCACGTGTTATCCGCGGTAGCGAGATATACAACACAGCACCTTCCTGACGTGGTGTCACGTTAAGTTTTGATTGTTCAATAGCGAGACGCACTGACTTTATCACTGACGGATTATCCTTAAAATCGACTGAAACCAACAGTGGATTCAGTAACTTGATTCGTCCAAGGGTGTTTAACTTGTACTGCTGCAAACTGTATTTCGATAAAGTTAATTTAACATCATTTAAAACCTATCCATAATATTATTAATATATAAATTGTAAATCTTTCGAAAATTTTAAAATTTAACGTCAGCAAAAAAAAATCAAGTTGGGAAGAATAAAGAAACACCGAAATGTCGGAGAAATGCATAATACGTGCAGCATTTAGACCATAATATATAAAAAAGACATGTAATGTAAAATCTCTGAATGAACAGTACCTTTCCATCCTCCGTTTTCACCACAAATTCTTCATACGTTCGCAAATCAACCTTTAGTGAAAGACTTTTACTAAGTTCCTGTAGGAAGATATCCTCCAAACCCTTCATTTCCTTTATTCCGTGCTGTATGACAAAATCATAACTGTAGCCTTTAGTCTGCTCGCGATTTTTACCATTAATGTCTTCGTCATCAAATTCTTTCTAAATAAAACAACTTCAATGGATCGTCCAGGTTCGAATGTCAAGAAATCAATAACACTAAATGACGTCAACGATCTCTCAATTCCTATGTGCTTGTCGATGATACGTTATAATATTAAACTCCTTTCTTGCCTACAATTTCAAATAACGAAAAAAAGAAGAATATAAAAATATATAAGATGGAAGTTTCTGTTAAATTGAGTTTAAATCATTATGAAAATATACGAAAATATATGGCTCTTTTTAGTCAAATTTCAATCTCCAGTTAACTTGGCTGATAGATTTTACAGTAGGAGAAAAATCAAATCAACATTACACTCTTCCGCTTACATAACTTACGCAGAGAGAACTACTGGATTCCAAATACTAATATCTCAAACATAGAAAAATCACTAGAAAACATTTCTACAAATAAATTTTTCGAACACAAGAATACCTACCATTTTCTCCTTCCGTTTCTTTCGGAAATATAGCGGTGAGCAGTGTAATTCTCGGAACTGGAACTGTTTACATAACGGTGTACCGTGGTAAAGTGTCGTTTGCCGATACGCCTTCACCTTCTCAGGTTTTATATCTAATCCACTTCTTTGAAACATACTTGCAGCTAGCTGGAAATTAACGCTTCTCTGCCACGAACGAAGCATTCTAAAAAGAAAACAGGAATATTCATATCTTCAATGATTCATTATAAAGGCATAATAGAATTTTACTTATTCAGTTTTTTTCAAAAAATCAACTCCTGACTTCTTCAACAAAATTTTCTCTTGTCTTTCAGAAGTATCTATTATATTTATCAATTTCTACAAAATAATTAATAAGAAGAATTGTCTAATTACTATCAAGTAGTTCCGTAAAAATCAAAAGATGAACCATCATAAATAGATTGAAACTCAATCTAACTTTTCCAGATGCTATTTCAGAAGCATTCGCTTATTTCTTAATTCATTTGAAGTAAGCATTAATTACTGAGTAGCAAATCGATCTCGTAATCAGATTTTGTCAACAATTCGTTCATATATCTTCAGAAATATCTTCTTCAATTCGGAATGTATCAATCCAGAAGTGTTGTTATTTTATGGTGACATTACAATCTTAATAAAGCATAGATCAAACTGTAAACTGTTTTACTTGAAGTAACGAAAGCAATATTAAGAGTTCCATTTCGTTTGCACAAATAAAAAGGCACGACATCAAATTTCGATAAAAGGACCAATTTAAAACTATTGAACTGAATTTTATGAAAAGATACACCTCGTATTTTAAGTAGCCAAAATTTGTGGAATAAATCATTGAATGAGAAAGAAATACTACTGAAGAAATCAGCTAATTGCTGCACATATAAATATTTGGTAAGCAAATTCATAAGAGTACAGAAATTTGATGAAGAATTAAGTAAATTTGTCACGGTAATTCAAGTAATTCAGAATTTAAAACCATTAAATGGTGAAGAAAAAAGATATAAAATGAAAACGAAAGGCAAACAATTTAAAGAAAAATAAAATGCAAGCGAGAGAATGATGCATCACAAGAGAATTCACAAAAGGAAAATGAGTAATTCACTTTTCACGTGTTCGACATTAAAGAATGGACTAATATCCAATGATATATTCAAAAATTAGTAAATCGCGATGAAAAAATCAAAGTTAAAAAATTTCACCAAAAACATTCAGAAATGCCGATCGAAATTCAACTTTCAGCGGTTTCATACACGAATTAAAATAAATAAATATATCATTCTTATAAATAATCCATCTGTAAGAACCAACATTTAATTTTAGCATCCTATGATGACTGACACTCTTCCAATCAAATTTCAGTAACAAATAACCGGAAAGCGTTACTATAATTCCAGTACAGTTGCAGTTGCTTACAACTGTTAAATTTCAAGATCATCGATGCAAAATGAAAAAATAAATAAACATACAAGTCAAAGGCAAATAGTAATTGATATGAATACAAAATGCACATTGAAATTTCTTCAAAATTAGCCAAAAAGCTAGAATAATATGACGAACTGTAAGAAGTTGGTCTTGCACAGCAGAGAAAATAAACCTCTACAAAAACGATTATTTTCATAGAAAAAAAAAACCATTAACTGACTAGTCTTTCGAGTATCGAACCCGCAACAAAAAAAAGTGGAATCTCCATTTGTTAAATTGATACTGAAATTGCAAAAAAACAGCATTTCCTTAATATTATACAATACAAATACGATTTAAAATACATCATGAGATAAGACAAGTTATCAAATGTGGCACAGGTGAGTTATTGGGAATATAATATCAATTATTGTACAAGTTAAAGAATAGAAGATAATTAACAGCAGATGAGAAAGATGAATAAACAAATAAAAAAGGAATATTTTCAAATAAGATAGGCAGAATTTAAGAATTCAAACTATTTTTTGAAACTGATAGAAAAATGCTTTGTTATGATTCAATTAAATTTGATAAAACGTTTATATGTTTTCGAGTTCATTTTTATCATTAAGTTCATCACCGGATTCAGAATCAGTTGTGTCCGCAAACGAATCGATCAGCTGTTCTTTAGCTGGCAAAGGTGCGTAGCTGAAATAGATCAAAATAATGTTTTGGTTGAGTTAAGCGACTTTTAATCACACATGCTCCCAAATTAAATTGGAAAGTCGGAGAATTCTAATAACGAAAGTTCATTTTAATTTCCAGGATGTTAACCTTTTTGGAAATAAAAAACTTATACATTACCCCACAAAAAGAGCTTTGATACTCTATTTTATTCATATATTTTTTAATTTCTGATAGAACTAAGTTATATAATAGGAATCAAAAGCTAACGAGAAAACAAGCAAATAAATTAGTAAATAAATAAGACGGACACAGACTAATATGACCATAGATTGTTAACTCATGATAATTGGCTCATAAAAGCCGAAACCATTTCTATGTAAGTAAGATTCTTCAATTTATATCTATAAATCCATTTATGAAAGAAATATTTTATCTGATAACCTCGGTGATGATAAACCAGTATAAGTGAATGCTTTGCATATGCTTATAATGATAATTAAGTGAAATAACTCACTCAATGTTCCGATTAGTACGAGTGGAAGAACCATCAATACCAACTTTTATAATGAACACGGCGATGGCGACACAAAACGCCAGAAAAATGGCCATGAAAAGCAATATATGAAACAGTGACGAATGCGTCGCATGTACTTGTAGTGATAATGAAGTACAATCCTCTAAAATTTAAAAAATAATTTTAAAGCTAACAATCTGAACTGATCGATATAAGCAAAAAATTGCGTAATTTCGTCATAGACATCGTTAAATGATGTATAAATGGTATGAAGTTATAGGCAAAGTAAAGCAAGGAAATATATCAAAATGGTAACTAGAAGTTATACATTCATGAAAAGACCAGTAAGATTAATAAAGGCATACTAAAATTCGATTTTCAAAACAAGACTGAAACCCTAGTTCAATTTGGATCCTTTTCTCTGAACTTTATTGTAGCAACTTTATCCTAGATAATATCATATCAAGCTTTTCTGCTTTGTATATTCTGATATGGATTCATTTCCCGAAATCAATACAACCATTTTTGATTTCTGATGAAATAATTGAAACATGATTGAAATTTTGACATGTAAACGTTGTAATTCGTGCTAAATTCTACAACTTCATTGAACATTTACAAGCTAACCGCAATGATGTATCATTGGATCCTCATTCGCCCCACAGCATGGTCGACAATATCCTACTGACCGGTTACTGAAGTTTGGGGCACACGAATCACACTGTAAAGGTCCAGGACCGTGGCATATTGTGCATGCATCATCACACGGCGTACAAATAGAATTTGATGCCTCATAATACCCAATGGAGCATTTATTCCTTCTCAGTACACATCGCGCCTGCACTGCTATCGTATCTGAAAAAAGTATTTATTGATCCGTAAAATTACATTACAATCCGCTTAAAACAACTAAGAATTAATAGTTTTTAGAAAAAAGTCCAGGTTTTTAGTTCTCTAATAATCTTTTAAAAAGTGAAAAATCTATCACTAAATAGTAAGCAAAAATGCAAATTCATAATCAAATTTCCTGACAAAATAATAACGCTTTATCATAATAATTTTTAAAAAATGATCGATAGCAAAAAGAAGATTTTTATTTACTAAATAGGATATTTTTAGCTTATTTGACCAATAAAAAAGATTTGGATACATAATTTTTCCGAAATTCATGTTTTTTGATCAAATAGGGATTTGACTCTAACAGTTCAACAGTTCACTAGGAAGTTGGAAACTGATAAATGATTTTCACACCACTTACAGTCCGGTTCTAGTTCAGGTGGACATAAATCAATGCACTGTCCATGATCCAAATGTCCGTAATGATTTACATCGATTAAGAGCTGCGCACCAGGGCATGTTTCGCATTGTTCTGCTTTGATACATGTTTTGCAATTCGGACTGCATGCACGACATTTATACCCGTCTAGGAAGTACCCTTCATCGCATTTAGCCACACATCTGTAATAACGAGATTTTGGAAGCCTGGAAAAACAAATGCAACAAAAATTGCATTTTTCAAATGCAACAACAAAAATTTGCATCTTCTGTCAAAAAGATCGCAACGTCTGGTTAATGATAATCAGAAAACATCTAATGAAGCCCGCTGCAACTTAAACCTTCTTTTTAATTTAGTTTAATAAAAAAAAATTGAATGACACTAAGTAATTTCCAGCTTAACAATAACAGTTGTCAATACTGCTTCTAACACTTTTTAAAATTGAATAGCAGACCTCATGCTAGGATATAATGCTGTTAAACTTGCGAAATAATTATTATTGTGACAACATTTACCCATACGTAACACAAGACTTACTTGAATCCTGCTCGATTACGCAAAGACTGCGTCAGATGCCTGCAAGAAAAACAGCTAACTGCTGATCGCGATTCTGTGCATCCCACACATTCCGGGTGACAATCTGGAGCTGAACGCGAATCACCAATAGTCAACCCTTCTTTGGTCGGAGTAATCTGAAATTTAGGTTTTGGTCACTTCCAAAAATCTAATGCTAAATTACCATAATAAAAATCTGTCAAAAATGAATAAAAACGCCGAGAAAACTATTTCTATTCCTTCTTCAGTTGATAAATCTTTTAATGAAGATAGTGTACCATTAACAATTAAAGACAATTGTAAGCAATAAAGATATAATTTGCACACAATAGTTATCGGTTACCGATCCTGTCCAGAACAAGGAAAAAAAAGGAAAAAATGACAAAAACTGCCGGCAAAAAAAATGCAAGTTTCCGGGCGTGCAACACATATTTTAACTAATTAATTGAATCAAAAAAAAGTACCTTGTTATTTAATTTAGTAAATGATTATTCATTTTCTTTATTTGTTCGTTTTTTTCTCAATACAAGATAAATTAGATTAAGCGTTAATTTAATTTAACTAACGCTTTTTCTCATTTAACAATATCAGCAAAGCATTTCAAATTTAGACTGAAAACCACCGGCTACATCTATGTTAAAAGTCCGTCGAAATTTACAAGAAATGTGAGGAAGAATATCAAACCAATATTGGAAATAAATAATATGAACCGTCTATCCGACAACTTACTTATCTCACTTATTAAATATTACATTCTCATTTTTACTTTTATTGCAAACAATCGGGTTAAATTTTTCGGATTATCATTGTAACTACAATTAATCTGTCCATGAAATTAAAGCTAAAACAACACGAGCACACAAGGAATTATGCTACGTCAGAAGTACAAGCATGCCACTAGCATGAAAATGTTTGAAAACAACTTTCTGAAGGTTATTTTCTGCTCCAAAAACTAGAATCCGATCCCACTAAGGCTTCTTTTACCTTATTCTCTAAAATGATTATTTCGTACGTCTAAAGACACACATCAAGTGCCAACTGTTTAAGTATGAGAGACATATGTTACTTGCATGATTCAAATCACACCTTCTCAAACCACACTTATTTGTTTTCTGAAGTGTTGATTCATGCAAAACGAGATGGTGTGGTGCATCATGCATGCCGCTAATCTGAACAAATTTGAAAAGTGTTTCAAATATGAACATATACTGTGAACTTCTTCCTAAGGAGTAATGGGTTCTTTGTATGTGTTGTATTCTCTCACAAATTCTGGAAGAAAAGGAGATGAAAAACAAACTAAAAAAAAAACAGCAAAAGACTAAAACTACTTGCTATTCCAACATACTACGACTACAGCTATCATTGATGTTATGATAAAAAAAGTTTCCGTTAAATTTTTATCGTCAAAGAGATGCAAAAAAGCAGTATGAAAAACTCATCATCAAATCCAGAAATAGAACGATTCAAATTCCCTTCCGACTTACCCGGGTTCTCAATCAAAATTGAATATTTCTCATTCAGAGTATGGGATTTTCGATGCATTCGTAGTATATCAGGTTTACAACAAACGATTTCAAATGCTTTAATTATAATAACACAAACAATTTCAAATTTATCATTTTATTCTCTATATTAAAAAATTCAATACTTAATAAGGCACGAAATCGCGATATCAGAACAAGTTTATGTAAAACAGTTGAAATATATATATGTATACGTGAAAAGAATCCAACGATCTGGAGTGAATTTCTTATATCCTACTAGCAATTGTTGTCCAAATCCGGAATTTAATTTATTGAAATCCGCTCAAGAATTGGTCATCCTTTTTATAAAGCAAATTCATACTTAAAGCATTGCTGCCTTGACATGGCAAAAAAGGTAAAAAAAATTTTCACGAAATTTTGGTTTTCAAAAGAAAACAAAAATAAAAAAATCATCGTCAAATCCAGAAATGGAGAGATTAAAATTTCCCCCTGACCAAAAATAAATATTATTCGATGAATTCGTAGTATATCAGGCTTACAACAAATGATTTTAAATGCTTTAATGATTCCAATCTACAACGCTACAGTTCTCATTAAGGTTATTCGACAAAGAAAATATGAGAAAATAATTCACACACAGATTATGGCTTCAGAACCGGGATCAATTTTACACGAGTAATATGCATAGATTATGAAACAACTGAAAAATGACTTCATTAAAAATTCGCTTATTCATGTTTTTAATTTGTAATTCAATTCACAAATATCAAGTCCCTTCCCACATAATTTTGAAGGATTAATGGTGAACGTTACGTGAATTGATAAAATAAGCGCATTTTTTTTCAAGAAAAAATTCAAGTAAAAGATAGTCAGAATGCTTAAATTCACAGTTTACTAGGTCTTAATTAAAATTAATGACCGATATAGGGAGAGCGGAATGTCATCATTATGGAAAAAAGAGAATAGAGAAGTGAGACATAACCGGAATAATACGAGTATAAAGAGGCATGCTAATAATTCGAAGTTTTGACGAATATGCTTTCTGAATATGAAACATGCTATACTCAGCTCATCGGATAAACTATGACAATGGCAGTAGAGAAACGAAGTGATATGCAATGCAACAACTTACAAAGACAAATCACTAAAAAGTTCAGAAAGATTTTGGGAAATTTTTCAAAAATTAAATTTCATTTTTTTTTTCTAAAACCACATTTTTTTCATAACAGAAACAAATCTTTCATTCTTTTTCTTACAATAAGATTATGCATAATAAGCGCTTATGTTTCGAACTATAAATAATCGTTAAACAGAAAATTCAGATATAATTTTCAGAAAAGAAATAAATAATCTCATTTGTCGTTGAAAAAAAAACAAATACAAAACTTCCCCTCTTCCTTTAACAAGTGAACAGTCAGTCAAGAAGAGTTACACACACTTGGAATTCATTAAATTACAAAAAATTCAAAATTCAGGAAAGACGATAATACTTGAAAAACAATACTTCAGAAAAACATCTGTGAAAAAACATAAAGCCAAGCAGTTCAGCAAAATCAAACACCTTTTCTAACAATATGTATATATATAGAAATCATCTAACATTGCTCGGCTTAGTGATTTGAAATATTAATATGTCTAAATAGCTGTTAAACTATAATATCCGACCTGTGAAAGCCGAAACGACCTTTAAGCAGAATGTTCTTCTTGGAGAATGTCCAATTAGCTCTACCTGTGTGTTTAGGTATAACTTGAAACAACAAAGAATTTCGTTGTACTAAGGTTTTTACGCATAATGAACTTATATAGAGTTCTTGTGTATTGCAATGAGAGAAGTGTCTTAGAGCTCTCTTAACAAAGTACCGAATGACCAGCACCACTTATAATATCATTCCTGTCACCAAATGTCATCATAGTTCGTCTAGATTAAGATTTATTTCAGATTTTCACTAAAAGTTCGCACTAAGCAAGCTGAGCAGCTTACAAAAACTAGGTAATTTTTCTGAATTCTAGCGAGAATCTAAGCCGTTCAAGTAACAAAATAAATTTACAAATAACGTAAAGATTTAGTAATCTGAAAATGAAAAATTACGAAAACATAAAAAGGGAAGGAATTACATTACAGAGTCATAACCGAAACATGAAAAATTTCTCCATCTCACGACCGATGATTGATTCGTCACATGCGTAAAATTAGGAAATGATGAAAAAGCAGTTACAGTAGGAAACTTTAAAAAATTGAGCACATTTCAAAAGACAGGTGAAATAGCAAAAAAAATTTTTGAAATACATTATAAATAAAAAGAAATGACTAATACTGTCTAGTTGTCAATTTTTTTACTGTTATTTTATCCAAATTTAATTTGAAACTTGAAAAAATCCTACTCTTTCTCAAAAAAGAAAAACTTTCATTTATATCCATTAAAATCGAGCAAAGCCCGTTCGATGTTTCGAAATAAAATTATTTCTTGGCTTTCGATTAAAAAATAAACGTTTCTTTCTTTCTTCTCTTGCATCATAATGTTAGAAAATTTTGAATTTTAAGTGAGAAAGCATCAAGAAGCAGAAATCATAGATGGCTTAAAAAAAGTGATTTTAGAAAGCCCTAATTTCCAACAAACTTCACGATTAAAATTTTCAAGAAAAATCACTAACGACGGTGACAGTAGAATTAACTCAAAACACCAAAGCATTCTAAAATATAAGAAATATCCAAAAAAAAGATTAATTATTTCATCAAACATGTGAGTAAAAATTTGTAAGAAAAATCGGTGCAGGAAGCCAACGAACATGTATAGAATATATATCTCAAAATCGGATACAATGACATCCCTAAAAAATCGAATTTTCAATATTACAAACACATAACAAATTTTACCTCCTCTTCCTCCAATCGATTATGTTAACAAAACATGTGGCAATATTTTCGTAGCCATATTTTTTTAGTAACATAAATTTTAGAATTCCCGAGTAAAAATTATTTAGTTAATTATTACTTGCAGCAAACTATTAAAACAGTTAAAACACAAACAGAATGTCGTAGTAGCAAGAATTTGTCCGAAAAGTCTTGCAGTTCGATGGTGTAAAAATGAAGCTAGTGAACAACTAAGTATAATTTCCTACTGCTTGCTTACTTTGAATAAGTTATCTTTTTGATAAACTTCAAAATATTATCAAATTTGGAACCATTATTCCCTATCTCCTAAATCAAGCGAAATTTTAGGCCACGGTACCCAATGAAGGTGAAGGAGGTATAATTGCTGCTGTTGAAATATTACTAGCAAGAGAGATAGTAGAAGGTATAGTAGCAGTAGAAGTAGTAGTAGGAGTAATGGTAGGTTTCATTGCACGCCGGCAAGCCAATACTGCAGCTAATGTAACAAGCACTAAGACGGCCAACTGCAGTGTCATCAACAGAACCGGTAGTGAGATCTGTAGAAAAACCGTTAATTCAATCAACAACTCATTAAGTAATTAATTACACACGATGGTAAGTGGTAGTAGTGATAACAATCACACCGAAACAAAAAAGGTAAGAAAATAAAATTCTGAAAAACCATAAGATCTTAATTTTTCTCATTATAGAAATTATTATTCCACTCGACAATGCATTAAAAAAAGAAAGCGCCATCATATAAGCAACTAAAATGTAACGTACTGAATGGTTTACTTCAATAAAACCTCTGAAAGAGCAGACACTCTCTACTCTTTTTGTTTGAAAGGATCTGTATTATTTTACCGTAACAGTCAACAGAAAATGGAACCACCCGCGCTATCACTCAACAGAAACCGCTTATATACACACAACACCATTCCATATCCAACATGTTCCCAAATAATTTCATGCTCTTTAATAGCAGCGGTCTGTCTAACTTCATGCAAAGCAAATCATCAAAATCGAAGTTCGATGAGAAAAATGATTCGAAATATTTCAACACCTATCCAATTTCGGATATAACTCAAATCCCAAATTTCGTTGAATATTTCAAGTTAATATTAAATGATTAATATCCAACATATTGCGAAGATGAAGACACTTGTCTTACGCGGCAAATCAGCTTTGACTTAAAGTGTCCCTCGATTCTTTGCTATTCACGAAATCTAGCAAACTACACAGCTAATTATTAATCTCCTTGAAGAGGACAAGAAATATTTGTCCCGACAAGACAATGAAGTCCAGTCATATTTTTCATGCGCTTTAGATATCCTTAGGAATTAATAAGTACACAAGCAAAATCCCGTAAAATTTAAAATTTGAGTAAGTTAAATACCCAAGGAAATGGTGTTAGAATAATCTGAAGAACTGATGCCAAAATATTATAGAAAAAGCAAAAAAAGCAAGGATAAGTCAAGAGTAACTAGAAAAAATAAACAAAAAGCTACATGCAATAATACAACTATTAAAAAAGAATTTGCAGAAAGCTTCATGTAAATCCTGAATTTCTAAGTTCTTATTCTCTATGATACGATAACCACGAAATTGTTGATAGTGTCTCATACCCGTAATTTTGGTGGAGCATCAACCAAAAACGATTCTTTATTCTCCACCTGCTCAGGCTGCCAATCTCTAGAATCACGCTCCTTTTGCATCACTTCCTGAACTGACGACAGTGAATGGTGATGACGATGACCGGAACATTAGTGATAATGTTTGGTGACTACTTTCATTTTTACTAGCCACTAAGCATTTCTCAGTTATATAAAGCTTTAAAAAAATATATGTACCGATAAAGCCAAATTCAAGACAATAAAAATGCTAAAAATTCAGAAGCGTTATTCCGTTCATTCCATATATTCCAGCAGAAAATAATTAAATCATCCACTTTGACTCCAAATAGTTTCGATGATTCAGAAAGAAAAAATTTCAGATTTCCAGAGAAATAATTTAGAGTCGAACCTTAACTCTATTCCAGGAAAAACCACATATCCTGAATTATCAAAGCCTATTTGGATGTTTTAGCTAGAATTTATATAAGCAAAAAAATGTGTTAGAAAATACAAAGAATTATTGCTACCAAGCTCCGCTGTGCACCGGCGCATATGTAGAACAGCTGTGCAAAATAATATGAGTATGCCAAGTTGTTCAGCAACAAATTCTTTAGTAAAAGCTACCATCACCCTCTCAACCTCTCAACCTCAGGAAAAAAGAAGTTAATTTAAGGATTAAGCCACACAGAAAAAACTGTGAAGCTATTTTTTTCCGCAGTTGTAATAAAATTTGACTATTATTGATCAAAAAAAATTACGAAAAAGGACTGCCGTCCATGCACCTGTGATATTATATGTTGACTTATTCGATCAAACGAGGATTCGACTGGAACAGAGGACGGCAGATTTGGAGGATGTTGCGGATCATTTGGTTGAGCTGGCTCTGCTGTACCATACAGCAATAGTGACCAATCATGAAACGTTCCTGGAAAATAGTTTATAAAACTACGGGAAGAATAACATAAATTTAAGGTGGAAGCAGAATCTAACATTTTAAACAAACAGAAACATATTTATGTTAAAAATCAGGTGAGAAAGGTTTTGAATAAAAATGAGTGGAAATATTTGTTCGTGTAATCAGGGAGATTATTGTCAGCGAATAAAAACAAAAGCTTAAAAATGTTAGCATGTCTGTAAAAAACTGAATTCGTGAAATAAAGTGCAAAGATGCAACGTGCACTGATATCTTAATTCAGCGAGTAAATAATCTGAAGTTCTTGAAACTTGTGTGGACATATGACGGCAACAACCTCCTATATTCCTATTCGTGCTAACAGATTCCACCATTAAAATCCAAGTTCCACGAGGATCTTCACCCCATGTTTGTACGGACAAGAAGGGCCATTTGTGGATACCATTTGAATTGAAATCCTACAACACATTTTTATTAGTACTTCGAAAGGATGAATAATATGAAAACGCAGTTAGGAAAAGTAATTCAACAAAATGTTTACTCAAACGACAACAACAATTGGTACGACAATAAAAAAAAAAAAGAAACCATAACTTCAGACCCGCTACATGCGAACTTAAAAATCATCTAGAATACATAAAAAACGGATAAGCTGTTAGCAAGTAAATTTACTTTTCAACTAATAATGCATGAGATCTAAAACGCAAACCTGTGGACGTGGTGGAAGCAAAACAGAGGAAGTGCCACGTGGCGAAAACAACGTGAGTTTCAAATCCCCTCGTTTCCCAAAGCGAAATGTTGCCAGAACTTGTACATGTTCGAGATAAAGAACTGGTGTGCCAGATTCACAACCACCTACTTCCAAAGAAAAATTCATTCGGAAACTACCCGTTATTGGTCGTGGACTGAAAAGAAAAAATACTGTGTGTCTACAAGGAACACTACGGTTACAGTAGATTTGAAACGACCATCACAATGTAATCAATTCCTTTGAATTTCACGCTCACAGTAGCTTAGTCGTAATATAATCTTCCTTTTGTGTTTCCTATTCAAACTGCTCATGTTTCCTAATTCTAAAATTGTAGAAGAGTTTTCCAACTTACTTTGGTTTCGCCAGCTTATATTCATAAGTACAAATGTGTTGTTCGGGTACCCTTTTCCAGACCAATGCAAGCTTTACCAATGCCGCGGCATCCATCAGTCCATAACCAAATTTGTTGTTGATTCGACGTCCGACCCCATTCACCGACCAGCCTGGATTATTCAGCAACGGTACTGGATTGGCTGTTCGCAATACAATGTGTTGCATATCGCGCCATGTCAAATTTGGACTAAAAGTAAACTGACAAAGAAATCTCGGGACGTTTCGTTCGAAATGAGTAATCTCGTGGTTCCCAAGATAATGCTGTTAATGTTACAGTAAACACACAATTGACCAATAATTACAGGGCATTTAATACTTAATGGTTTATTATTTCTTCCGTTCCTGGGTTCCAGTAGATTAGTCTAGAAGGCACATATTCTCTTTTCAACGATTACTTGAAAAGAGAAGCAAACTTCAAGTATTAAAAACTCACTTAGCTTCCAATGCCAGTGCAATAATACCTGCTGCAAGTGGTGCAGATGCACTAGTGCCCGTGTGCGAACGAGTACAACCGTGTGGTACATCAACTGTTATCTGAAATAACTTATCGAGAACTACTATGACAAGCTCCCTTCACAGAAAAAGTTGTTGAAGGCTACAGCTCCAAACTAATGCTCGGTCATGTTCAGTGTATATTAATATCGCTAACAGTACAGTTAATAACACTGAGCACTCATATAGTTCTAGCAAAGGCAGTGAAGCCGGAACGGTTTATCTCATTATCGCACCTAATCCAGTTAACATTTATCAGCTTATACAGATGTTTTGCCTTTTTTCAAGTCAGTGTCATTTTTACAAGATGCTACCATGAAATGGAAGCAATGAAATATGAAGCACTCACAATAGCTGGTTGATTCATGTTAGCACTGCTGTATGTTGTGGCAATGGTTGATGGACACTCTTCCAGGTACCATGGGCTGCTGTTATCAATTGTTGCCGAACTAACGCTAAGAGTATAAACAGATGTCGTGTAACCATCGGCTGAACAGCTATCTTGTCTGCAAGACAAAATAGAAATTTGGAAGACTTGTCCTACCCTCTCCCCAGGGAAAACTACTCTATTATTATTACTTTCACATTGCTCTAGTGTTGTCATGTTTACCCTTATAGTATCACTCACTAAAGTTTTCAAAATGCAAATTTCCCTACCATTATTCTAAAAGCTCCTCAATATCTTTACTCGAACTTAAATCTTTTACCTTGAACCACCATTACCACTGGCCCAAACAAAAATGCTTCCTTTGCCATCGCGTCCTACCCTTACACCGTGATAAAAAGCCTCCCGAGCTAACGGCCCAGGGCCATCAAATGTTCTTCCATCATCTTCAGGGCCCCAACTGGCCGAGTAAATATCGATATGATGACGATTGAGAGAGAGACTTGCTGCTTCAACACTAAAATTGATAAGTGAATACCCGAAGATGATAATGGTCTTACAAAATATACGACCGGAATTGTATGATAAAAATTTCTCTAAGATTTTTTGTACTTACCAGACAGAAGCAAAATTTGCACAGACTCATTCATTTTTCACTAAAAGCAAGCAACAGGTATTTAACAGCTTAGCATTAAGCTGTGAACAATTGATACTCTCTAAACTGGATAGATTTATCCTATTAACATTACTTCAGATTGTATTTCAATCCATTAACCCTGTCACGTATTTACCTATCGCTTACAGGACCATCCAGCATCCTCACACCTCCGATTTTTGCGTGAAATGCAACACCGACACCACAGTATACATTCCCAGCAACTGATGCAACTTCACCAGCACATCGTGTACCATGCCTGCAAACATTAACAGAACTATTGAACAGCGCAGAAATGATTATGGAACAAAATAGAATTATAGCTCTTGTTTAGCTACTAATAATTTCGTGTATCTTCTAATATCTGAATTTAATGAAACTCAAGTTTAAATTTGTCAAACTTTGTTTATTAAACTCGCATTTGAGCAAGTTATTACAACAACGGGCGATATTTCGCGTGCATAATGCAGGACAATTTCATTTGGTGCAAGCCTTATTAAGACAATACTCATATTAATCTAATTGAGGTTAGTGGTTTATGTATAACAGACATATGTATCTTAACTAGAATAAGGTGGTTGTCACATATCGGCATTATACCTCACAAACAAAAGTTTCACTCTTTCGCTATTCTATTCAAGTATCTGAATTTTAATAAAATTTATGATTCAACTAATTGATCTACTCCAGAATGGAATCTCGCATTCATTTATTTCACTGATTTGTCTTAATTTAATATTACGGCATAATGTACTTGTCTATTTACCTTTCTATTCTGTCTGAGCCATCCTTACTGCGTTTCACTTTCGCCTAAAGATTTTAGCTCCTTAGAATAACTATACCTACTTATTGTCACCATCATCTTGCGGTGTCGGATCATCATCATGACCGTTAATATCAGTACTTGCCAATGGATCATAATTCGCTGCCAGATCTGGATGATCTCGCTGAATGCCATCATCTAGTATGGAAACAGATACATTACGACCAGCATAACCCAACAGCCACGCGGCCTTCACATTCATATCAAAACCTCCCTGTGCACCATTGTTCTGCAAGACAGCATTTTGATATTCTTTTCATGTAATCATCATCATGCTTAAAACTAACTTCAAAAACTATCATTAAGATCTCCTATGATATCTTTTTGGATTGAAACTCCTAACAAAGTATTTTAAATATTTATAAAATCAAAAACTTTTGTACTTAACATTATCAAAAGCTATGCACAACGCCTAGAAATAAAACAGGTTTCACACATCAATTTATTTAATATTTTTTCTAAAAGTGCTTAAAGCTAACATATCCAAAAATGAAGCAACGAGAAAAAAGACACTCAATTTCTATGCTTCTAAAATCGGTTAAGAGTACTTCGCAAAATTCTTTCGTAAAGATGAAAAAAATTATCTAGAAAGAATGCCATGTGTTTGATGGACTCCGAAAGCAATAGAAAGCGACCAATCTTTATTAAAAAGAAAAAAAGCAAAAGACGTACGAAATACCACTGCTCCTTATATAAGGGATCGGGAAATGGCAGAACAGGCACATCACGTTGTATGGAATTAATTCGCCGCTCAGCAGCAGCTATCGATCCCGCGTGTCTTAAAACATTGGTGGAACCGCCATTAGGTCCATAAGCAGTATCCGCATACACAAAATCACGTTTTCGCCTTACCCTAAATTTTATAGAATGACAAGAAATTCATTTAAAAAATCAAAAATTAAACCTCTAAAAAACTGTTTCTTATCTTTTCGTTACTGTCATATAAAAGGACGGAGGAAATTCAGTTTTTTAAAAACTAAGGAACTAAAAGCTTAAAATACCTTGGCCTTTGCTCTTCGATCAATAAAATATCAGGATGCTCTTGCAATTTTGAGATTATTTCACGTTTCTGACGTCTTGAACGTTCCTTTGATAAATGAATAACAAAATAATATGTGCCATCAAGAAATGGTTTGCCCTGAAATTCCAACGGAGTTATATTTAAGACTTAAATTTAAGATTATAAAAATTTTCCTACAAAATTCCAAATTTATATGTCAAATGTTAAAACCATTTGTATAGGTAATCTGTTAGGCAATTTCGATAATGACTTACTTTAATTTCCAAACCATGTTGTTTCGCGATTAAATGAGCTTTTTTATCATTTTTTTCTCGAAGTCTCATAACAGTGTGACTGGGCTCAGGGCAAATGTCATCCTCTGTACAGATTGAATCATGTTCAATGGCCAAAATCCTTTGCAAAGAACCGAATAAAAAGAGTATTCCAGCCAAATGCCAACACATCCTAAAAGGACATTGAACAAAGTGTTATTTCAGAACAGTACCAAAAATTGTTCATACGTGTGCTGAATTAGTGTTTTAATGCGGATAAAAGGACTATCACTTATCAAACAATAACACCTCCCACTAATAGGAAAGCAAAGATCTGAATCTGTAAAACTAACTGTACTATTTAGCAATAACTGTATATGCTGCTCGTATAGTAAAATTTTTCTTAAATGCGATAAGGCAAAATATAAGGTAATAATTAGATAGTGGCAGTAAAATATGACAACATAAGACATTTTGAGGATCGTTTAATTTTTCATCATTTTATTATTTTAATAATTTAATTGATGATATTAAGGTACGTGAGAGGTTGAATAAAATAGATTAAAACTACGTTGTTAAATATATAAGCACTCAGATGGATATTGTCACAAAAAATATTAAGAGAATAAATGATACGAATAGCAATCCTGGTAATTTAACAGTTTATAACCATAACTTTCTCAATTATTTATTTCACGCTCTTCCTTTTTTACCTTTTAGGCTCTTTTATTATTGAAGTACAATCGATTAGCTTCCTTAGCTGTAAATGAGACATTTCTTATATTAGTAAATTTCGTTTCGGTTCCCGCTCCCACAATATTCCAAAACATAAAAATTTTGTTTAGAAATTATTTTGCACGGCTCTTTTCATATTACTTCAAAAAAGCTCAGCTCAACTGATCACCTTATCGTATAAAGAAGAGAAAAAACAGCCAATTAAATATAAAATTATTAGAGAATAATTTTCATTTATTACTGCAAAGAAAGCAGACAAAAGAATTTCTAATAACACGAACTGTAATAAACTCATAGGGTTTCGTTTTATGTGCGTTTACTAAATTTGATATTATGTTTATTTTGACTTGTTATTTGGAATTATCTATTGCTTATTTTCATACTGTGTTGTTTCATTTAATAACATGTTTATTCATTTTGTCTGGTTTGACATCAAAGATTGCCCAAACTACATAATTATTATTAAATTATTCTATAGCTGTGCGTAATCACAATTTCACTGATTAAAACATTTGTCCAAGATAATAGCTTTTCTGATATTTAGAAGTTAAAAAAAAACTGCTATAAACTTTCTGAAAAGTTGACATTTATAATTAAACGATAAAGACAATGCAAAAGTGAAGGATATAATCTCTTCTCAAGTTTCTTTAAAAAATAAAATTTTCTAAGTTATTAAGAAATAAAATTTCAGTTTGTACGCACTTTTGAATGAACTCCTTCATAATGAGGCAATAGTGCTACAGTAAGAAAAGATTTTACTTAGATTAAAATAAAAAAAAACTTTAAAGCAAATTTCAAAAAAATTTGAGATAAATTCATTGAGATTTGAAAAAAAATGTAAAAATCCAGTCTAGAAACTTCATTTGCACCCAGGGACTCCAAAAATCCCTGTATTTTTGAGATGACATTTGCAGTTCAGTAGAAAATAAAAGGAAAATACCAAGTGAGTGTACTTAAATGCGTCTCAGCCTAACAACTTATTCACGTAATACGCTTAAAGTACTAACATTAGCATGGAGCGCAGACCGTCACCTAATCAGATATTAATTTCTATGGTAACAGAGAAAAGAAATGAAGACTCATCCTGCACCAAACTAACAATATTTAAAGTAAGAATTGTTCAGCAAGAACAATTTATTTTGCTTGCGAAAGCAAAATGAGATGAGAAAGCATACACATACATAGAAAGACATGAATGCTCGTCTATGTAAAGAAATGACAAGTCAGAAAAAGTTAACAAGTTTTCAAAAATTTATCAGCTTCTCCCGTAGCTTCATCATCTCGACAATTAATTGCACTTCGCTATTTCTACACACCACTTTTACTTGTAGTAATAAGAAAACTGGTATCACAATCCAGATTTATGCAATAATTAACAAGTTTTGGTGGCGATGACTTAAGGTCAAATAAGATGAAATATTGCGAAAACTCCTTGCGTCACTATAAATTTGATATTATTATATCTAAATTTATTACGAAACTTCATATACTTCATTTCATTAACTAACATATTGGCTTGCTTAACCATTCACACTTATAAATTTTAAACCTATGAATAAACAAATTCACTAGAAATTTAATGCGAATTTCGATGTCATTTGTATAAATATGATTAATTTCCACTTCAAAATCAAGCTCCACCTCAATTCAACACACTAGTGGCTCAAAGATACACACTAATTCTCTGTAGCACATATGAAATTTATTAAAATGTTAAAAATTCGAAGGAGGTATTTATTCCTAGCATAATGAACATTGATTTGTCATCAGCTGTTACCACTAAATAGCAAAAAATTAGGCAGTCTATTTGAGGCTTGTAATTACTGTCCGAAAACTTTGATCGCTTTTGTTTCCAAATTAACTCAGCTAGTGTTACTATAGTTCTAAAATGCTTTGAACATCTTAAGGATCTTAAAGTCACAATATTATTTATATTTAATATTTCTGTAATATTTCCAATTTATATGCATATAAGGATTTTCAATTTGTTATAGCACTGAATTTTTACTTTGAGATTTACTATTCCCTGAGATAATTTCTCTTTTTATTTTTCTAATTAGCTCCTCAATTATTTTGAGTCCAATGCTGCAATCGTCGCAAAATAACACTAACTAATAGTTCTGACGCCATTTTACAATTCTATCGTATTGCAAATATGATGTTGCACTGAATTCAGTTGGAGCATTTTGGATTGTTTAAATGGTTGATATAATGCATTTAAAATTAATTATATCAACTGGTGGCTTAAGTTCACTACGTTCTTCCTAAACTGTAAAATCAGTTTATAAAACTAGAGAAATTTAACAGAAAATGACACCTTTTCAACACTGATGGCAGCATGACTGCAACGCTTGATGAACAATGCACACGCTTGTCGCAAAATAAATGAACGAGGAAGGAAAATGAAAGTTGCTAGCAAACCAAATATTTGAGACTTTATTTAGTGAATAATTGTAGCCACAGCAGTAGCAATTCGGCATTTAAAAATTGAAAGTAACTGGAGCAGTAGGGAGTTGCAGCAACAATAAATACTATTATTGTTGTTGATCCTGAACGATTGCTCCGTTAAGGTTCTGATTATATATCCTGCTCATTTTCTTTTTCAACTGATTCTTTTCATCAGTTTAAAAAGGATGATAAACGTGTTGTTTCTGTTTCCACTTTTAATTTTTTCAGCAAGCGGAAGCCATAGCAAATCCAGAAATATTATCCCACGTACACATGAACAGACATACACAAACGTATTGCCACTGCTGCGCTTCCCCCTTTTCGCTTGAAGCGAGGAGCCAACCGCTAGCTGAAATTCGCAAAAAATGTTAAATTCCATTAATTTTATTTCCGAATTTTCTTCGCCGAAGTTTTACGGAAAAATACTAAATAAAAATAGGGTGAGACAATCCAAATAAAATTTGAAAAGTAACATAGAAATCATTCAAACAGAAAGGTCTCTTGTATTCAGAAACTGTCAACGATATTTCAATATCAGGGAAATTCCAATTCTTCAAATATTTTGGAAATTCTTATCTGAACACCTGTAGTACAATAACGTAAAGAATATATCTCCACCGGATATTTTGACGTAAACAAGATTATAGCGTAAAGAATATATCTCCTTAATAATTTGAAATAGTTAACACTCTTAAACTTCATACGGCTTAAGATACGAACTGTCAAAGCTAATCATTTCACGCCTGTCTTATTTAAGTCATTGGTAACTAATTCAAGGAACAACTACTTCATCATAATTAACGCATTGAAAGAGCAATCATGATAATGTTTAAGGGTAAGCATGATAACTGATAATTCCACTGTATAATATCATTTTCCATAATCAAAAGCAGTTGATTTGAATGCCTTTTAATTACTTTCCACATTTCATGTTTGTCTTCAAAATATAGCTTTCTACCGCTTTTGGCTATTAATGCAAAAAATGTTGCACGAAATCACAACTGCACTTAAATAAAGGAAATTTCTAGAGATACACAATTTTTCAGCCAAGAAATGAGCAAAAGAACAAGAGAGAAAAGATAGAAGTCTGAAACATATACGAAATGAAATAACAAAACTTTGCAAGTATGGAGCGAAATTAAACTCCAATTTAAAATTACAGTATATGACTGAGATTCACTGTTTCATACATTCATAACACGCATTAAGTTAATACTTTGAATTTTCATCAGCGATGAAATTAATGAGCATTGATGGAAACATTAAAATTCAATGCTGAAAACAATCGATGCATTAAAGTTATTGGAAACAGAATTGAATATTGGTAATCACAAAATTGAAATGACCAAAAAGATCCCGATGTTTGATCATACAATGGATGGAAAACACATTAGTTACTTAAACAAGATAAAAAAAAAGCACCGCCACCGACCTTACCACTGCACCTCCTGCCACAAGGTATGAATTAATTGTTCGAATTTTTGTTGATGTACTAATCGGATTTCAGCGCTATGCAATAATTGTTTCCCAAGGCTTGATCATTCGTTCTGTGCATAAGGAGTTAGGTGCTTGAACTATTGAGAAGTAAGAGTTCGACTCTTAGCATTAGATAATTCTAAATTTAAGATTTAAAATTTTTTTTTCAATTAAAGAAGGCACAATTTTCTAAGGTTAACATTGTCTTGACATTAAAATAAGAATATCTTTAGATACTAAGGAAAAACTAGAAAGTTGATTGCTCACCTTCACATCAGATATCTCTCTGTACAACGCTACTAACAAGTTATTGTCCACGGAATTTCATTACAAATTCCCAATGTCAATTTAATATTTCTGACGCTTCTACAAATTGTTGTTCCTCAAATGAATTTTGCTTAAATTAATAATTAAAACATTTAATTAGCATCGAAAAATACTATCGCTATTGTTTGTAGGTTTTTAATAATTTTCATTAATTTAATTTAATCATTGGTTTCTTCGGAATGTTAACTATTTGAGCAAATTGATTAAAGACTTTTTATTAGGCTAGAAAAGTGATAAATTGAGATAATCCAATTTTTGAGCTTATTCCCAGATGTGATCGAATAAAATGTGCTTAAGATAAGGAGGAAAGTGTAAAAATTACCATATCAATCATTCGTCTGATGTATTTTTGCTTTGTACGAAATTTCACTGTAAACCTAAATAGTTAGATAATTCGGTGGAACTTCTCTTCTAATTAATAATTCTTGTTTTTCTGAATGGTTGAAAAAAAGAAGGCATACAGTAAACACTGTACAAGTGGTACTGTAATCATAACAAATGTCTGGTTTACTAACTCAGCAGCACTTCAATTTTTGAAATATTTGCAATGATTTCTTCTTGAAGTAAATTTGTGCGCAACTGGAACTGCTCCTTTTTTTTTCACTCAAATATTACTAAAATTTTGCTCCTCAATTTTTCACCAACGACTGATTGATCGTACTGAAAGATAAATTGAAGAAGAAGGAAAAGAATTCATGAATGTTAGGGAGAAGAGAATGAACTTGAAGGGATCAATTAAAATTTATTGTTGAAATAAAATTATAGAAACTACAGGGACTGAATGGTTAACTTATAAATGTTTCATTTTAATATTTATCTTTCAGATTTCCTAATTACATTTTTTTCTATAAAAAATTCATCATCACATACACAAGCGGTTACTGCATGAATTTGATAATGAAATTTTATTGAATCGATAAAATGTTGCAATGAAGTGAACTGATGATGAATTTAGCTATAGTCTAAAATTGATTAAATATCAACTCAAATGTCACTCTTCAATTGTTAAGCACAAAAGAAAAGAAGTATATTTTGACGAGATAGAAAGAGAGAGAGAGAGAGAGAGAGATGAACGACAAAGCAAAGAATAAAAAAGAAAGAAAGAAATCTGTCCGAAAAATTTTATTGAGTGAATCGAAGGAAAATGAAGAAATAATGTAAGAAAAGAAAAAAAGACCGCCATTATCAGTTTAAAGAAGTTTTAAATTAATGAAGAATTTCAACGCTAATTTATATAGCGCAATAGGCTTTTTTAAATTGGGGAAGAAAAAGCGACGCGAACTATCCAATCCATCCATTCATTTCATATACAATAAAACAGGTCAAACGAGTTTCAACGATCTCAACTTTCTTCTCTCGCCCTCCCTCCTTCTCTCTCTCTCTCTCTCTCTCTCTCTTTTCACTCTGAAAAAAATCTTATTTGCTTCGTGTAATTTCTCACATCAGAAATTATCCATTAATAATCATTTTATTTCATCATTATTTGCAGAAGAAGAAGAAGAAGGCGAATCTTTCAATTAATCATTTACGCTGCTTATGTTTGACGTAATGTTAACATCTGAACAATTATAACATACGCCAATATTTATACGTTTACGTAACTAAGTGAAAAAGAATTTTACAAAATGCATATAACTTTATTATTCAAATTTCAATATTATTACACTTTTTTTTTGTTGTTGCATTTAAAGCAATTCGTTTAAATTATTTCACATTTTTTACTTTGAAACTATTCGTTCGAACAAAAAAAATTTCATTTTACTTCTTTTTCCTTCCAGCCTTTTAGCATTCCAAAAGCACTTCAATTGTAGTAAAACAGTTAAAATTACTACAATTGAAGGGCTTTTGGAATGCAACAAACAAATGCAATGAATGCACATTTGCATACAGCCTTTCTGTGTTTTAAAAAAGTTCTTTTTTCTGCTCAAAAATTTCAAATGTTTAAATAAACAAGTTAAGTTGGAATTTTTTTGCAAATAGAAATTCTGGCTGATTTCAATTGAATTTCAATTTTGCACTTATCGTAAAAATAAATTTGAGGAGCTCATTAATTCGAGAATATTCTCTTAGCTAATAGAGCTAAGCACTTTTGGGGAGGTAATATTAATAATAATATTAATTAGCTAATATTTGTGAGCATTAAATCATATTATCTTCAGTGCAGCAGATATTTCATTACTGTAATTGAAGAGAGTAAAGTTCAAACGAATATTTTCAACTTAGAAAGGCTAAATGTCAAAGGTAAAAGTAAGACAGTGATAGGTTGGAAAAATAAATTTAGCAATTGCGAAGCAACAGTTATTCAACTTTTTTGAAATTTTCTTTACATTAACAAAATATTGGAATTATTATATACTTTGCAAAACATGTGATTAAAAAAAAAACATTCTCATATTTTCCAGTTTGACCTTTAATTTCTCTCGCATACAAATATTTGAAAGTTTGAAATGAAGAAGCAAAAGAGAATAGTAGTCAACAGAAATTTATGGTTGACCATTGACGTGAACTTTCACGTGTGTAATTTAGAACGGATTGAGGAAGTGAGATTTAACAAGGGAATTTATTAAGTAAATTTAAAATTTGGCAAAAAGAGCTAAATTTTTTTAGAAATTTTAAAATACAAACACTCTCTTTGAATGAGTAAATTTATTATTGTTATTATTATTATTGTTATTATTATTGTTATTATTATTATTGCTATTACCATCAAATAAATATGTAAAACAAACAAAAATGGAATTAAGAAGACGAAGAAAAAAAGAACGTACATAAATTGTGAAATTTTGAATTTGATGAAATGAACAAGACACGATTGATTTTATTTTTTATTTCACAGAGTAACTAATTCATCAGCGATCAATTCTACTCCTTCGATTAAATTGCCAGCAAATAATTTCACAAGCTGAAGCTTTTCTCTAAAATGCTCGAATTATATTACTGAAAAAAAAAGACGAAATGAAAAGGCGAGAAGTGACGTACTGCCACGTACGTTATATAATACAGCAATTGATCATATCGATTATTTCATGCATTATTTTTAATTCACTTCATTTCTGATTAATTTAAATCACATTTATCCTTCCTCTACTTTCATTCATTCATTTCAGTTCATTTTAAGTCTCTAATAACTACAATAATCCAGGCTATCTGTCTTTTCATAAATTGTTTCAAATGTCAATTTTTAACTTATCTAAATGGATGACGATGACTCATTTGCAATTTATCAGATTTGCGCTTTCTTTTTCTTAAAAATAAAAAACAAAAAAAAACGTAAAAAACGTGTAAAGAAGCTGTTGTGTTGTCAAAGGAATTTAGCATCAATTTCACTACTCAAAAACAAAAAAACTTTTGATCGAAAAAACCTAATACAACAAAATAATCTAACTTTGAACAAAAATATTCCGAAGGAAATGATAAATGTGACGTAAGCTTTCGTTGAAGAATTAAAAATTGTCCCACTCATCTAAAATGTTACAAAAATTGATGTTATGACCTAATTTTTTTTTTTCAAAAAAAAGGAAGAAAAAGAAACTGAAAAAAAGCAATCGTATTATTACTGAAATTCCTTTATTACTTCTTCAATAATTGCATTATTTTTCACAAAAATTCAGTTAAAAAATAAAATGAAATGACATATGTCAGTGCTTGCAGTACAGAAATTTTTTCAAATTCAATTTCAATTTCTTTTATGAAGAAGAGCGATAAAGGAGAAGTTACTGTTTAGCGGAATCTAAGAGATTGGAAGTGAATTTTTAAATTAAAGGAATTTTTTTTTAGTAATAAAATAGAAGAATTTAAGGTATGCAAACATTTCAGATAGCTTATAAAAGGTTCCCAATGCCATTATTATTTTACAAAAAAAAAAAAATCATTTCATCTCTCATTAACTTGAATTCTTCAACCACTAATTGTTAATTGTAATAGAATTCAAATTCCATTCTAACGATCATTTTAATACGCTGAAAACAAACTTGTCGTTCATTACTCAGCAAAGTTTGATCTAATAAATTACAATTAGGTCAGATTGATGAGTTTAGGTATTTATTACTTTTCACTTCCCGAACTTCTATCTACCATTAGACGGTGAGATAAATCGACAGTGTATTATGTGCAATGCAATTAATCTAATTAGCGAACTTTGCTCAAATTCTTCTATGCGTAAGATGTTTGATGAAAAGAAAGTTTTGGAGGTTATAGGTCACGTTCACTTGAAAAGCAATACAATAATTGAGTGGATTTAAAGAGGAAGCACAGAGCAACAATGTTTTCTAACACGGAAATGGGGCGTGGAGGGGGGGGGGGGGGGGGGGGGAAGATACTTCTCTTTATCTTACCGAATGCTCAAACACATTTCAAAAAAATT
>JABVXW010000117.1:0-154149 GCA_013365375.1 Litomosoides brasiliensis | reverse complement strand
TATTATTATTATTATTATTATTATTATTATTATTATTATTATTATTATTATTATTATTATTATTATTATTATTATTATTATTATTGTTATTATTATTATTTTTTTTATTTTTACTATTATTATCATTTTTATTATTATTATTATTGTTATTATTATTATTATCAGTGAAGTTAGAATTAATTGATGAAGTGAACTAAAGAAAAAACATTCCGGAAATATTTAAAAATGCAAATTCTAAAAGAAAATTTCATATAATTTACCTAATGGAACTAACTACAACAAAAAATATCATAGCACAAATGGATGCAAAAAGGAGAGGCGCAGTTTCCATACCCATCCGACGAACTTCTGACGAAACCATGCAATCACTGGTGAAACCAATCTGAAATTAATTCATATTCTTTTCCTTTTTTTCTTTCTAATTTGACCTCAGAGAACTAGAAAAATCTCATCCATCGATGGGAGAGAAAATTTTACAGCTTTAACATTAATTTCATCGAAATTTTATTGATAAAATCAATTTCTAAGCAAAATTATTTCTGATAAATGGACATATCTATTTTTCGCATAACGACATCAATGATAAATTAAATTTAATTTAAAATAATAAGCCAAAATGAATATTATTTTACCAATTTCAATTTCTTGTGCAATGGTAAAAATTTTATTGCTCTCAAAGGAAAAGTTCAACGAAATACTAAAATACAAAATGAAGCGTTCAGCTTTGAAATAACTAATATAATGTATAATCGGCGTGATCTATTTTCACAAAAAATTTTTGAATTAAAAAAAATACGTTTATTACTGCAACATTCTACAAGCGGTTATTTTCAATGAAATAAATTTCTAAAAATTTATTATATATTTTCAGTAAATCTAATTTCAGGTCTATTGATCAATTTACTTACTCTGAGCAACTGGAATTCTTCCCGATCGTACTGTCGCTGTATTTCCCATTGCCATTCGCATAGAATTTTGTTGTCTGATGCGCTAATGAATAGCTCAACGACGGCGGTTGAGAACGATTTGATATAATTGGTACCTTCCTCAAGTACCACACCATAAACATTATTTCCTATACAAAAATTAAATTCAAGTTGATCTTTGGTCATTCATACCTTCAATCATTTAAAGTAATAATTATCTCACATAGTCATCCATACAACTATGATTATAGGCATGCGGTAGAGGTATTATTATATCTGAACAGTTACAACGAGTAAAACTGTCAATTATAAAAGAAAAGTAAAAATGAATTTTTGTACAAAAAATGAAAGAAAATAAACAATGAAAAGTTTTCAATAAATTACTTGCAATTTTTGTTTATTAAATTTGTCATTCTTTTTTTTAGAGTGAAAAAAATAATTGTGAATTTAACCTTTCTATCGATGCCTTCATATCTATCTCTCTTAAATCTTTCTCAGCCCTTATCACCCAGTGCTTTAATCACTCTTAACAATTACTATTTTCATTCTCGGAAAATAATGTTTTCTCAAGATTGATATCGAAAGTAGAATTCAGCATATAATTGCTAACCAATAAAAATCTGCGACCCGAAAAGATCAATGCTCGGATAGGTAAATGTAATTTGATTGTTCGGATCATAAAGCCTTAGAAATGCCATGAAGGCGGTGTTTAACTCGCAGTATGGCTCACATAACTCCTTAAATCCATACGTTTGACCATTGTATTGAATCGTTACATTCGACTGAATTTGCTTAATGAATTGCATCAGTGCTTTCCGATATTCGTCACGTAACAACGACCCATTATCACGTGCCTCAATCAGAGCATATATCGGATCTAGTGTGCCATTCTGAAATTGTTTTTACTAATTTTATATTTTTTTTCCAAAAAATTTTGATAAACTATTCTAACTATCTGCTTTGTGTACATTTAAGAGTAGAAGAAATTTAAAATGACAACTAAGCTCCTTCAGCTTCGACTGAACTGAATTTGTCAACAATCCAAGTATTATATATTTTTTGCATTAGAAATTTATTCCACTCATTTCTGGTCAACAGACGAATAACCAACTAATTGGTTCAGAATCTTTGCTTCTGAGGCGCTGAATAAAAAAGATTACTTCAATTCGAATAAAACTTTAGTTCATTGCAAACGTCACTAGCATAATTGAATATTAAGAAGCAAAGATTTGCATTGTTCCCGCAAAGAGCTAAGCAAATCACAACAGCTCATTTTTACGTGTTATTTAAGAGTTAGTCATTGTTAATTGCATAATATTACCTGTCCGAGGAAATTCATTGCGACATCGTGTTCGATTCTGCTTGGTGCAGTAGTAGGTGAGTATTCAGTCCTAACATTGTCAACCTCATTGAGTCTTAATATGCCTAGACTCATTAGGCTTGATATGATGAGCATGACGACGATCACCCGAACTGGATTCCTTCCAATAAATATACTTAATGTTCTAAAATTCCTAGCAACCATTTTCTCCATCACTTCGGTCACCGCCATTATGATTTGTTGTGCTATTCGCAACCAACAGAATTGTAAATTTTCTACCTTTTTGACTTATCTTTGAACTTTGATCTTTTTTTACTGCAAAATAATACGAATTTAGACTATATGGTTAATTTATATCAGTTAGTTCAGTTTGTATCACGCAATTAGAAATCATAATATTAAGTAGAATTTTATTAAGTAAGAAGTTTTGAAGTTCAAAAAAATGATTCCCTGTATGACGAGAAAAAAAAACATCCACAACTTTAAATTTCTTATTTACGTGACGTTTTATTTCAATAAATGAATTAAAAATTGAAGAAGGAGGCGTTCATTGGAAAACTGCAATATCCGTGTTAATTTTCGATTTCATTAAAAAATAACAAGTAAGAATTGGAATTATCAAATGAATTATCAAATAAAAAAATCAATGAAAAAATAAAAACAGGCATATTTCGTAAAACAAAGCGAATTTTTTACTTGAGTTGATCAGAGATTATTCATCATAAATTTTAAAGTTTGCTTAAAATTCACTCTCAGGTGCTATCAATTTAAGCAGATAGATGTTAATTGCAGATCCGCAGTGCATGATGTATTATTCAGAAATTTTTTAAGAATCAGTGCAAAAGGTCAAAAGTTTGCAGACTTTATCAAAGTTATTAAAAGAGAACTAATTGTACATAACGCAATAAAGTTAGACTAATATTTCACAATTAATTAAATTATTCAATCCCTCACGACGATCATGAAAAGCACTTGATGTCTGTGCTTCAGATCAATCATTTTTATTGTTACAATTTAAATTTGAAATATCAATAAAACTTTTAAAAAATTTAATAACGTACAGAACAAAAATTAGGACAAAAATTAGAAATTTAGGAAAGGTTTGAAATGCTTGTGACGTCAGGATGATTTGGGTGGGTTTTTCTTTCATTCGGCAATACGATTAGTACATTTGTATTCGTAAGAGAATGACACATTGTGTATGTTTCGATTGAACGATGACGAAGATGGAAATGAAAGTTTAAAAAAAAAGTGCTTCAATTTTAAAAATATATGTTTGGTTAGGCAAGTTTTGGGGTACTTTTTTTTATCAAAAGAACTTTGGTTGTTTTTCTCTCTTTTTTTTCTTCAATTATCGCATGAAATAAAATGTTTCGTAATTTTAAAATATCAATAACAAAGAGCAATTAAACATTTTAATAAATTTAGCTCACATCGGTAGCTCTCATTTACTTCACTGATAGCATAGCTAATGCAGTTGATAGGTATTTAATGAAACAATAAGAGTAATGAAAGTTTTCTCAATGAATTACTGTTGTCGGCAAATATCTATCTGATCGTAGTAAATTCACTTTTGATCATTTCTCATTAAATTATTACTGATAGCTTCAATGATAGTAATAATATTAAAAGTGTAAAATATTAAATTAGCAATTCAGCGAGCCAAACTTCTTTACTTCTTATGGGAATTTCGAATTTTTACTAATTAATTAATTGAAAATTCCAACAGTGAAGATTTTTAAATGTAAATGGTAACTGTTGGTGTGTGTGTGTGTGTGTGTGTGTGTGTGTGTGTGTGACACTTTCTTAGAAAAGGAACAGTTCTTTAGATTTAAAATTTCTCAAAATTTATGCAAAAATTATATTTTGTAATTTAACAATATATTGGCACATATGTTGGATGGATTGGCTATTATGCAAAATTTCATAAAAGAAACAGAGAAGGGAAAAGTGAAGGTATAATCCGAAATAGCAAGGTCGAATGAAACATGAAAAAGACGACTGGTAGAAATGAAAATAACGGCCACCTGTATACCCTGTAATTATCTTAAAGATCACGGTTTATGTAAGATGAAGGAGAGAAATAGAAGGAATGAGTGGAAGGTAAGAGGGGAGAGAGAGAAGGGAAGATACTCAAGTAATGGGCATGTTGACTGATCGAGTACTTTTTAACATCAAATTTTATTTTCCAACTTTTTTCATTCTTTTTCTGCTCATTGCCCTTTTTTACATGTTCGGCGGGAGTGATGACTGGAAGCTTTTTATTTCTACTGAGAGTAGTGGAAATCCAACGAATACTGGAAGTTAAGGTGTAAATTTTTTTTTCAATTTACTTTTTCTCTCTTCTCCTCCTCTCTCTCTTTCTCTCCTGCTGACCTCGTTTTCTTTTTTCCACTTCCCTCCTCCACCCCCACTCTCCCTCTCTCTTTCTCTTTCTCTTTCTCTCATACATATCTGATCCCTTATTTACTTATGTCTTTCACTTCCATTATTATTTCTTTTAAGTAAAGTTAGATAAAATGAAGGGAATTATTTTATCTTTTCAAAGTTAGACCTTCAAATCGCTCTCAAGGGCTACTGAATATCGCAAGAAGGATTAGAAATAATCAGTGATATCATTGATAACTGATAGATAACTCTTCTCTTTCCTCTTTTCCAAATTATTATTGATGTGATACTGTTGAAGTTTAAGTTATCAACATCTATTCATTCTTTCCACTCACATTCCACCTACATTTCACGTACGCTTAAATGGATATAAAATGCTTACTTACAATTAAATACCTTCCTGTTCAAAGTAGGTGAAAAGCCAAAATGATTCGTATTCAATCCGAACCATAGAATTCTTCTTTTCCTTTTAAAATATGAATTTTGAGAAAAAAAAATCTGATTGGGTTGAAATGCATGTACTCATCAAGCAGCGGAAAAAAAACAATAAATTACTAATTAAATGGTATTCACCAAATCAAACGATCAAAAAAACCATAAATGGCGTGGAATTGAAGTGATGTAAGGAAGACATAGAAAGGTAGTGAACAAAGTAAAGGAAGAAGTATTCGCGCATGAAACTACTGCAACTGTTGTACGTCATCGACGATACGACGAAAAGTGGAAAAAATTTTAAGAAATTTTACTGACATTTTTTTCGTTTCAAAAAATATTGTTCCCGCAAATATCACTATTGTTGTGTTCTTAAAATAAACAATAATTATTGTAATTTGCTTATGATCGCTTCTCTTTATGTGATAGTTCCATTAATTAACATATCTGATAATTACTCCTTTCAGTAATTTTTCAAATTTATTCCGTTAATGAATTAAACAATTTGTAAAATAGTTAATTACTTATTGAAAAAAAAAACGAAAACGTAAGCAACGAAAAACTCTATGAGTCTTAAATGTTCAATTAATTACTGCATCAATTAGTTTTGGTGGCAATAATTTCGTGTACAACACTTTTATAAAAATTAACGAATTATTATTATTTTATTATTATTATTATTATTATTGTTATTATTATCATTATTATTAATTATTATTAATTGTTATTTTTATACTGCTATATCTTCCCATAATCTCTAGCTTTTCACACCCATTATGAGAATAAATTGATTATTGAAATTAGTGAATAATCAATTTATTCAAAATTTCAAACAAATACTTAAAAATTCAAAAAATATTTAAAAACGATACCTCTTATTATCGTTGTTATTAACTGTAACATTTCATTTATCAGTGACATTTGATAACAAAACGAAAATTTGAAATTTACACGAAAAGGATGCTGTCATTGGCAAGACATTTGCATTGGAATGGTAAAATTTGCCGAATTGAAGAAAAAGCAAATGATGAAATTTGCTAAGAAATTAACTCTGAAATAATAGCAGCTGTTCAACGACAAGAACTTTTTTATGCAACGAAACAATTAGGAAGGTGAAAATTTGAAAATGCCACACGTATTATACTTTACAGGTTTTCAGAGTGGAAAGGTCGTAACAGTCCATTTGGAACTGTTAATGTTTCATTAAAAGGGAGAGGGAAATAAAAAGCATTTAAGCTGTTCGCTCCTAATTTTTTTCTGATTTTAATGGATTTCTAAACTGGCAACTTTTGTCGCACTTCGTCCATAACAGTAATGTCATTTTAAAAGTGGAAAGTGGAAGATCGCTTTTATTATTTTTGCGGTAACTCAACAATTACCCAAACGAATATATTAATAAAAATCATTTTGAAGTTCTTTTAAAATTATATTTTAAAAAAACACAATTTTTAGCATGGAAATTCTCATAGTTGGATTTGTCAAATTAATTAATACAATTACATAGCTAAGCAGACATTAAACGCTGTTGAAATGACATAGACGTGTGCTGCTAGCGATTAAACCATTTCAGCTTATCCAATATTTTCTCGAAAGAATTGATAGAAATGTTTTGAAATTTATTTTGATATGTTACGAAACAAACGTGGTAGTTACGTTTTGTGCGAAATTTCGATAACCGCGCCTGTTTAACAATGTTGTAAGATATGAAAGCAATTTAGTATTACTTTTGTGTGGTTTTTTTTTCTATGATGACATCATTTTCAACAAGTTTTCATTTCAATGATGAATGCTACATTACTTTTTGAAGATGATAAAATCCGCTGTTGATCTTCTTGCTTCAGATTTTTTCTTAGAAGCAAAAGTAATCGATCCATAAGATGTGATCAATGAACTTGTTGATATTTGATATTAATATAGCAATTTCCTCCTTCATACCTACTGGCCCATATTTCATTCAAATAATTGCGAAGTAATATAAATTCAACAAACATCATTTTAACATTTAAATGATACATTCTTGAAGTGGTATTAAATTAAGGGAGAAAGATCAGTGGAAAATTTAAATAAAATATTAGTGGAAGGAGTAGTAAGTAGTAAAAGATGAAATGCACCTGATTTACAATTAATATGTAACGAAATATCGATTAGTTGAGAAGTGTTATCGGAACTGATATCTATGGAATAACTAATTACTGCTGGAGGAAATTTCAAATTTAATGATCAAAAGATTTTTACGACAAAAAAGTAGAAAGTTGTGAAATTCGTAATATTTACCACAATAAATCAAGGAAATATTTCGACAATTATGATTCATTTAGGTACGAAAGTGGCCAACGATCGATTGCGACAATAGCGCTTGACAGTACGGCATAATTTATGCTATTTGTTAATAAGTAATCAAATAAAAAACACAAAATGTTAACATTTTGCAAGACAAGTAAGTATTTGTATAAAACGATGTTAAAGTTTTCATTTACGATTAGACAAAGGAAGGAAACCAAAACTTGCATCTCTCTTCGCCTTCGAGTAGAGGACAACGGTTGAAATTTTTGTTGTAATAAATTTATTTTTTAAAAAGTACCGTAATCAGTCCACCATTATATTTTTCTGCCATACCGAAAAGTTGCATGCTTTCCGTCTAAGAAAATTTCATTTTCTTTTCTCTCTCTCTCTTTCTTCCTCTCTCGCTACTTCTACTTTTATTATATAAATAATAAAGTTATCCTTCATATTCCTCAAGCAAAACACACACACACACACACACACCCATAAGCACAGACAGACGCACACACCGGCAAAAAAGCATTACAGTAAATACAAACATTTGTGTGTCGTAGAACTGTAAATGTGTGAAAGAGCATTTAATGAAAAAGTGGATAAAGGAATTTCGTGTAAAAATGCTAATCATAAGAATTCGAAGATTTGATCGTTCAAAGGAAGCGGAAAAGGGAGAGAGAGAGAGAGAGAAAGAGAGAGAATTAAGATTAACGAGGTCTTTTCCTTCTTCTTGCCATGCAAAAATTTCCCGCAATCCAGTTCTTTAGTGCAAATTAGAGGAGATGAAGTAATTTGTTTCTTTTACGACGAAGTACATTAAACATACTTGTACTTCATCGTTTTAATGCACTCACTGACGAGAAGAGTTATTTCCGCCATCATTTCATTACCTAATAAAGTCTTTCATCGTTTCTCCTCCTTCCATTTTTCAAAAATGAAAATTCTGTTTTTAAGGTGTTAAGTTGAATTAAATTTTCTAAAGAAGTAAGGAATGGATAATTTTTAAAAATGAGTGGAGAGAAGGAGAAGAATGGTTTAAAAAAACTGTCTGTTTGTTAATTCTCGAAAAACATGTTCATGAACGGATGAGATGGATGGGATGGGATGTGGCAGGTCTTTGTAATTCAATAGTTTCAAATGTTCCGTCCCCTTCTTACTAATCAAAAATATTTGTAACGATGAAAATTTGCACGGAAGTTTAACTTTGAAATGAGCTTGCGTTCATTTTTATTGTCTGAGTAATCATTCATCATCTCTGAAATGTTATCACAGATTCTACTCTAAGGGTTTCGAGTGAATCGAACAAGCTCTCATCTTCCATTTCGTTTTGACTTAAAGATTTCTTGGATGTTACGTTGTTTAGAAGTGAAGTGGAAATAACGCATTTTTTCTGTAGTGCTTTATTTCACTATAGGCAAAACATTTTAATTATGCATTAATTAATTAAATGAATTGGACATTTTCATTAGCGTTATTACTGATGGATAAATTTTGAAGGTGCAGTATTGCAGTGTTTCAGTTGGTGATCGAGGATCCAGCCGAATTTCAAGAATCAAGTGGTCGGTTCATCAACATCGTAAATGGTAAAAATTAGATATATAGAATTAGAATCAACTTGTAAGTTTTAAGTTTACTTGGTAACCAGTGAATTTAATGGGTTAAATTTTTAAATCATATGAAGAAGTATAACGGAGGTTGCAGTATCGCATGTCTTGTCCAAGAAGACTTAATGAAGTTATTCAAACCTTACTTATTTTAATCAACTCTTTCCAACCTGCTTCAGCGATGAATTCCACTATAATACCATTCATCAATGTTACACTCTCTTCGATGTTTTTCAATAGTTCCGCAACTGCTTGCTTTATATCTGTGAAAGTAAATCAATGGCCACAGTAAAATTTGAAAACGATATATTGTGACTTTGCTTTGCTAACATAAAATCACGTCACTGCTGTGTTTAACAAAAGGGGGTGGCTTGAAGTGGCTAATTAAATTTATTCATGGAATTTTAATTAAATTACTCTCTTCCGTAATTTGCAGTCAAACATTGCGCTTAAGAATAATTAGAATGACGGCTTAGATGAAGCATACTGCAATGACCGGCCAATGACCAAATTTCACAAACTGGTCAGTCATCCACATTAAGCAAGAAAATGTAAAATGAACTGGCTTATAAATGAATAATAATCCAGAAAATAAGGCTGCAATAAACTCAACAATAAAAAAATATTTAAATAGTCTAAAACTTTAGTAAAATTCCATAAACTATATTTTTTTTAAACACAGTTTTACGTATTGAAAGCTTAAAAACTCAAAGTATTTTGAATTATGTCGGGAAATCAACGATTCATACCTTTCAAAAATCTACCGAATTCCAAAACACTCCCAAACCTAAGTGTTTTTCCTTCTACCATTGCATATACCACGTGAGGATAAGTACCTCTAATTGCCAAATAGCATTCATTTAAAACAACTTTTTGTACGATAAGTGCTATGTTCTTAGAATCAAAAGAAAGCCGTACCACTTCACTTACGTTTCTCTCCATTTCCCCATAAATTTCAAGTGCTTCCCATTCACCTTATTCCTTTTGTTAATTACATTAGTGCCTAATGTTCGAAATTTAAACGAAGTGTCTAACAGCGATTCATATTCAGGAAGGACAATTGTTCGATAGTATTCTAAAAGAATGCAACTTCCATTTAACGCCATTCTTATCAATACTGTGTGATAACTAGCACGATACCTTTGCATCTGCCGCATCTCTGTGATAACTATGCCTCACTTTGCAAAATTTACAACCAATCTTTACATTTCTTACTTATCAATATCTCCGTTTAACCAATCGTGAAAGCAATTTTTGAGTAAGATGACAGAGAAAGACATGCACTTACACAATAAAACGATATGCATTATCCGTAAGAAATGTTAACGCTAAATTCACAGATTCGTCTTGGACAAAAGCAATTTAAAGTACAGCTTATCGGCATGCTGTGCAGCATACAACATTTCATTCTTAACAACTGATCATATCAACTTCCACTCTTTACTGATAAAGAAGTTCCTCAATTACCTATAGGTTATTGTCAATATATTTATGAAATCAAAAATTAAGGTTGCTGTTCTCCATTAGATCATCATCATCATCAGTCAATCAAGTGGATATATTCCTGGGGACGGATGAGTTGCGAAGAAGTCCGTTATAAATTCTCGTGAGGCTATTGAAAATTGAAAAAAGAACTTCGAAAAGTTAAAATGGAACGAATGGATTTTATGTTAATTGCAGTCAATTAAGCGTGAAACAGTGTAGCTGAAATTAAATGAATCAAGTGGGACATAACGTCAACTGAAATCAACTAAACTAGATATAATACTAACTGAAATTAAAAAGTGGGGCTCTCTGTTATCTAGTTGTACTTAATTCATCAGCTTCAAATGTGACCAATAACTCAGGAACACATCCGCAAGACATGCCAGTATCAAACGTTAACTCGCATTCTCCACACACGTAGGTACCACACGCGCCTTAAAGTTATCCTCATTATCCCTTCCCCGCGTCTCTTCCTTTTCCACACTCTTTCCAATGTCATCTACCTGTCTACTTCTCTTCTTTCTCCACTATATCCTTTTGATACCCATCGCTTCTACTTATCGATCTGATATGTTGAGGCCATCGCAGAATGAATGAGTCTACTCTCTAACTGTTTAGACAAAATAGTATGGTGGATGCTGCAAGCGACGATACTACATGCGATACAGTGTACTGATGTGAGAGAGTAGTCGGGCGTGATAACTTGGAGAGGTAGTGAGAAGGTAGCCAGAGAGTAGTAGAAAAAAGGAGAGCATTGTTTGACGGGAGTGGTCGATACGCATTATTGAATAGTGCAAATCATAACTAAACAATGAAGAGGTGTAAAGATGATTGCTGAGCGTATTTCATTGTTGGAAAACGAAAAAGGATAAACTGCAGAGAAGATGAAATAATATTGGATAATGCTATTAATATGAGACATGTAGATGGTTAGTATGTTGATGAAATAGAATTGTCTAGAAAATCGATCTGTTTGCCAGGCTATTAGACAGTGAGTTGTTCCATTAGAGCAGCCAACCAATAGCGCTGTTGTTGCTACCACGCACGCATAGAGAAATAGAGAGACAAGGCGTTATTAGTGGTGGTCTGTGCATTTATCGCTGAAATTTTTGCTACAAGTTGTGTGCGTGTGCGTGCGTGGATGTGCACGGCACAGCAAGGCACGTGTATTTCTAGAAGACCAGTCAGAATCACACGGTGTACGTGTGGTGCCTATGAGAATACAGGTAATCGTCGGTGTCGTTTGCATTCCCAACGGTCTGCTTTAGCGATTTTACTCGAAGTGATGCCATTTTCCCCCACCTGTGTTATTGCTTCATTTTCGCCGCTCACTTTTAAATATACATGTGACTGCTACTAACACTCGTATGACTCTTCCTTGCTTGACCATCTCTCACGTATGATCGTACGTAGACTGCTGTGATGGAGTTGTTATTCTTTGAAACATTCAACTGGCGTTTTAGCCTCCACCATTGACAGTACTGTTGCACTCTGTTAAACAGTTATGGTTTACTTTTAAATTTTGCAATCAATTTTTAAGCACTTTTGCCATTTACATGAAGAGCAAGTGCAACAAATGGCACGTTCTGTTCCAATGCAAGTTGTAGTTGGAGTGAAACAGCTAAGTGATCTGCTACAAAGTGGTCGAGTAACTGACATTCTTGAATGCCCTTTTATTAATTTTAGATTTGTTTTAATGTCGAGGAATCTGTTTTGATACTATCCATTAGTGGTAATATTACTCAAATATACGTCTAACCAGTTTTTTGATACAAAATGTCAAAATTACAGCAAGTTCAATTTTTTGGAAATATAAACGAATTTTGTATGGTTTTTAATTTTCGCTTAGAAATATTTGAAGATTTCTCAGACAGATATTTATCTCTTTTCCTCTTTCCACATAATTCAAAAAAATCAAAAGTGCTGCTTCCCTGTGGAGCAAATAAAGTTGTTAGTTATAATGTTTCATCGCTTACAACATTAGAGTGCCGAATAAGATCAATTCCTCTGGTTAGAGACGTGTTCATATGGTTTTTAGAATCTGCAGTACAATTAACTAATCTTCAGTTCATAGTACAAAGGAAGAATTCCCAATTTAATCCAAGTGCACTTTCATGGTGTCGGATAATTTGTAGTTTTTTAATTTATTGTACATCGAGGTGTGATCAATGTATGCAACGTAATGTGCATGTATGAGCTTTTACTTATTTTATACGTAGCTTTAGTTAGCGAGATGGAATTGGTTTAATGGAGATTTCACTTCCATTTAAATATTGTTCATTTGTTGATTGAAGAAAGTGTAAGGGCGGAAACTCATAGTATCTTGTATGAAGTTTCTATTTATAGAGTATTATAAAATTCCTATACTATTAGATTGAAATTGCACAGACGGAAAATTCAGCTTGGGATGATGCATTTGTTCCTTTTCATAACGTTTCATTCTATTTAATTTAATGGACAAAAAAATGATTCCCCATTTGTTCTGAAGTGCAGTTTTACCTCTAACATTATTCATGGAGGTGACGTTTTATCAGAAACAAAACGAGGAAGATTACCACATGATCTTCAAACTCATCACACACTAAACTTTCCCGTTACTGTCGAGCAGTCATTATGAGTGCCTTGATAGACCGAAAGATGAGAAGGATGAAGTGATGACTCTTGACACGGCAGAATAATTAAAAATCTGAAATGTGAGTCCTGCAAAAATAGTGGACTTATTGCTGATATCAATATCAGGAGGATCATATCAATATCACTAAGATACATATCAGTCATGTCTTAAAAGATGATTTGTTTTTAAATATTCGCGAAACATCGTGCTGAATGTTTTACGAGAGTATGTAATTCATAATAGGCGCTGTCGTAGATCTCAGAATGGAACGACGAAAACGAAGGTCGTCGGTTGCGGAGTATCTCGACAGGTTAATGGAAAATCCTGATAAAGTGCAGCGTTGTTCGGAGTTTCATATGCATTTACGGACTTTTTATAAAAAGCGATGGTTAGATTTGTTGACGTTTTGCTTTTGATGTTAGGATTTCTGATTTAGAATAATTTGAAGTTAAGATGATACAAGCCCTGGCTTGTTGCTCGACAAGCCATGTGGAATATAGCATATTTGCAATGCCTTTCTTTAATTATGATTTACGTTATTCACTTTTGGCACAGTGTCCATTTAGTATAACTTAATGATCAGATGTAAAATTTCCAAAACTTCTTATTGCTAGAATTATGTGGGGTATGATTTTCGGTGGTTTGTTATACCCTTTATCTATCAGATTGAGGGTAATGCATCTTCTATTAGTGAGGAGGAGACTGCACGCTAAACTGTTCATCAGTTTTTGAAAAACATCACAGTGTGTAAGCCGTTAAAATATTTTTTTTGTTCATAATTCAGGATGTGAGTGGAGAAATTAATCTGAAAAGTTTTCATTTGCAGGAATTGCCGGTTAAAGTCTCCGCATATTCAAGGCGTTGAAGTGGATCTTTTTCGCTTGTATGACACAGTTATTTCGATGGGTGGATGGCAAAAGGTTTACTTATTTTGTCCTAAGATGTTGACTGATTGTGTATTTCAAATATACTGAATAAAATTCTTTTGCTTATAACTTGTAGATTAGAAGTTTTCGATTATTTAAATGCTTTGTTTTTTTTTACAGAACCGTGTTCTCTATTAATTTCTTAATTAATCAAGTCAAGCAACTTTTTGCTGCGTGATGTGCTGAATCTCCTTATCGTTGACTTTTTTATGTCACCCTTTATGTAACTCAGAGTAATTCAGAGAGATCATATTCTGAGAGTTGGTAAAGAACGGATGGAGGGAGCATTTATATGCCATTATTGACTTATCGCTTATTAGTAAAAAGGGCTTTTCGCTTCTCTATAGCATTTCTGCCCATAAAAATTTTCATCCCTTGACTGTTTGATGCTTGTGTTTGAAGTTTCCTTAGTAGGCGGTTTTACCTGTTGCTTCTAAGCTGGATTGCAATGCTTTCAAGTTCTTCCTATAAAAGAAAGACGTAAGTAAAATACTCCAACACATAGTGTATTAAAATATTTTTTTTTAGGTGTCATTTAACGAAAAGTGGGGGGATATTGCTCGTGCAATCGGTCTTACGAACGGTGTGGCAGTTGCCGAACATGCAGTCAAAGTGCTTTATATGCGGTAAGTTTTCGACGTTAGTATTTCAAAACAGCGATTGCTAAATTTTCTGCTGCCTCTTGTTTGTTAATTAATAGTGTATTTGATTTTAGCTGTAGTTTATTTCCATCTGACTTTTAATCTTTCGAACATCTTTTCAGATACCTTTCAAAATATGAGCAAAATGAGTTAGTTGGTGAAGTGGATGATGCAGATTCAGATCTTTTAAGTTCGAGAAGTCGAAGTAAAGGTTTTTCATCATTGGCTACTGCTGACTGTCCGATAAGTACCGGGCAGAGGCAAGCTTCAGGTACAGCTATGAAAATTTAATTGTAATTCGGTGAAGATGAGGTTGTTCATGTTCAGTTTAGACCTAATTTTTATATTGTATGAAAGTTTGTGAATGATATGTCTTCTACTAATTTTGCTTTTTATTGCACGTATTTTTCTTCAGTGATATATTCGCATTTCATTACGGGATGTGGGAAATTATTCCCTTTAGTAGTATACAATATAAAAAAAAATGGTCAGATTTACAACGAGTCGTACTGTGTAATATTTAATTTGCAGAATACTTTCGACTGCGGCCAGAAAAGAAGGAAGCAGAATATGATCGTATCGTTAAAAGTCTTCTTTCTGGATTACCGAATGAAGTAACTGATTTTTGCTTTGTGAAATTTAGTAGATGTCTGTATTTCTGATTTTTTTTTCTTAGAGTGATCTCTTACCAATGTATTTGAGGTGGACTTCGCTGTGAATGTATGCACCTTATTATCTCATCCTGGACCCAGAGTTCTTCGACTTGTTGCTGCCCCACAAATTATTACACTTCTGGTTGCCCATCTTGCGATCTTCCCAGATGGTTTGTGAGTTGCTGTTAAAAAAATGTAGTATATGGATACTGGGAATTTTTTAAAAGTAAATTTTATATGAAAATGACGAACATTGCTGCTAAATGTTGTTTTAATCAATTTTCACATTTAAGATGTACGTCGCTTATATGTCTGAGCTTTTTCAAATGTTAATAAACCGTGTCGTAAATATCGAAGGGACTTTCACTTTAGGTGATCGAGCATTTTATGATCTATACAAAAGTTGGGAATTAGTTTCTGGACACAATTTTATTGCATTTTGGAGTGGGGCTGGTATCACTGATGACGAAGTTCTCAAACTTATTCCTCATATTAGACCTTCCACGGTATAGTTTTTTTTCTTTCAATTTTTGGCTTATAGTGTCAACAATTACAAGTGGTAAGATTTTTGTACGAAATATTGCTTTAATATTCCTAAATATGATTATAGCTTAGTATTTGATTTTTCAGTACATCGTTTCAGTTGTTTCATTTTCAGGTTTCAGAAGAGGAAAGTAATATATTTTGTGGTTTGGACACTGAATTTCAACCACGAAATGTTGTATCATGGAGAGTGCAGCAGGTGTTGTCAATCATAAGGAATCTTTCCTTTGAAGTGATTAATAAAGCTGTGTTGGCAGCTAGTTGGCCCTTACTTAAGTATGTTTTTGAAGATTTAAAGTAAGGGCACTGATCAGTTTGGTCGTTTCTTGATTTTGTCATGATAATGTGGCAGACATTAAAAGTATATACTGCGCTTGATTGCATGGTTTTTTAATCACTAGCTAGTAGGAGCATATCTAGGAACTTGTTTGTATTTGATAAATATAATGTATGACTGTCATGATTGGTTGTTTATACATTCTTAGGTTTATGTACTTTTTCAGATTTCTTTTTATTTGCTCGAATTGTAAATGGAGTATGTTGAGAACAGCGGCTCTTGATGCGCTAAGTAATATCGCTTGTGAAGTAAGCTAGCGCTTATCTTACTCTTTATTTAGTTTTCTAGAATTTTGTACAGTTTTTGAAGTTTTTATATGATAGGTTCTGTGCATGTTGCTGTTAAAAAATTTAAGAAAACTTTGTTAAATTTCAGATTGATCTTATGGCGGAAGAGTCATCTTCCACCAATCATTTGTTGCTAAAAACGGTTTCATGTTGTCTTCATTCTGACGATAAATTTCGAGTAAGTTTGTCGATATGTAGATCTACTGAGCTAATCTTGTTTAATTTGGGATCAGTACACGAAGTAAATAGTTTTGCGTCTGGAGGGATTTCGTGCATTTCATTTGTAAACTAAATTTCGTAATGAGAACTGATTGTGTTACTAAAGTATGTGACATTATCATATTTAAGAGAAGAGTTACAGTACGTATGAATCGAGGTGGTGAGAAGTTTACAAAATAATTGTACTATCCAATTTAAACGAATTCAATTTATAGGTAATTCGAGCCCTTGAAATTCTTTCCGGACTGTGCAATAACGAACGTAATGAATCTCTTATCTGTGAATTTCTCGATCATCGCATTTTATCCAAGATATTTACTGTGATTTCTGTCAAAGATATCATGATGTGTGTTTATACTTTGGAATCTCTGTATCAGGTATATTTGTTTATAATACTTAAATGTGTGCGACTATTTATTTCAGCAGTTTTTTTTATTTAGATTAGTGAGCATAAAACTGAGAAGTTTGATAATCGTTTGGAATTTATTAATCGTGATTATATTTCACAGTCTTTCAGACAGCTATTTGAATTTTAGAGTTGTCTTTACCTAGTAGTACTTTTAATGCTTTAGGAAATTTCGTTGTTTTTCCACTGAATTTTTTGTTATCTAGTTGATAATTTTGCAGATCTCTGAATTGGGAGCAACCGCTTGCTACCAGTTATCCCGTTTTCCTCATGCAATTGATATACTGGTGTCTTTGGCAACAGTTGAAGCAGTTTCTTTTGGTCCATCTGGATTAATTGGAATGAAAGTGGTTGAATTTCATGGTCCATCACAACTTGCCCCTCCACCTCCACAAAATATATCGACATCTCAAAATCAGGTATAGTTCTAAAAAAAAGATATTCTTCACCTAATCAGATTTTTTTTGTTTTGAAAATAATTTCAATCGGATTTTTTAGGCAGTCAAGTCAGGTTCCTTTGCAACACCCACACATTCCACAGCTTATTCGTCCAGGGTGGTAACTCCGCGCAGTACTTCCAATACTTCAACGCCAGTAATTGGAGATTCTAAGGTTCTTCAGATTTTTCGTAAAATTTGCTCAAGTGTTGCTGTTCGTGTCACGCAGGACAACTGCGAATGCGTTTTTCACAATTTCTTTGTTTATTTGCAAATGTATTGACGTTGTATTAAAGATGATTTACATAGGTTGAGCAGTTGACTGCAAAATGGATTCGAATGAATTGTGTCTTTGAAATGGGAAGTGTAGTGCCTCGTGGAGAGTTATACGCAAGTTATGTTGATGACCTCCGGCATCGTTATGGAGCTCTTTCGGGCTCTGTTCAAACTTTTACAAATATCATGAGGTTTATTTTCCAGTATTTTTCTTGTATCTATATCTATATTCACGGATGGAAGAGAGAAGGGTCTATATTCATGTTAATGCATGGAACAACACGTAGAAAACGTTTTGAAAATTGTGAAGAGCATTTAAAAAAGTGATTATTGGTTGTCATGGACAAAAAAAAATTAAATTACATAGAACTAAAAAATTTTTAATTCAGAGCGGTGTATCCAAATGTCATACTTAGAGTTCAGTCTTCATCTGGTAGCAATATGCCAGTTTTTGAAAACATAAGGATGTGTCGATTAAATCCTAATGCGAGTGGCCATGAGAACCTTATTGGTAAGTTTAATCTTTAATTTTCAAATATACTGTGTATGTGTCGAAAAACAATTATGAGTGATGTTAGTTTAGTTAGCACTAAGCTTTCTTAAAATTAAATTATGAGTTATTTTATAATGCGTGAAATGTTTTTGCAGCTTCTGCAAGCACAGACTGTCACACATCTTTGGTAGCGAATCATCCGCTCGTGCAGAAAATGCTTACAGATAATGCAAATTCATCAGCAATTTTAAACGGTCATACCACGGTTACCGTAGTTGCTACTGCTGCAACCATTGACAAGAAGTATTCGTTTCTTAAATTGAATTGCCGGGATTAGGCTTACACTTTTGATGTAATTCTGGTGAAGTTCAGTTTTTGCGATGATTTGGTCCGAATTGGGAAACGTTTGTTTTTCTATCTTGATTGTGACATTGTTTTATCTGCAGGTCAGTGAATGAAGCAGTTAACAATACGTCAGCAATTTTGCCGACGTCGTATCTTTCAGAAGATACGATGCGTCCCAGTTCCTCTCATGTGGTGAATGCACAACCCTCAACCAGCTTGTCGCTTGGCCAACAAGTATTTATTATAATTAGTCCTAATTTTTGATAGAAATATAGTGGGAAAAATATGGACTGTCTATACTTTGCTGATTAAAAGGGAATTTGTAATAGAATTTTGCAGAAGCGAGAGAAATGGAATAATCATTCTGTGGGATTCTGATATAATGACAATTTAAGGTTGGTCGGATAGCGGCTGAGACGCATAATTTCATACCGGAGCAGCGGCATGAAACAAAGATTTTGCGTGTAGAAAGTGCTCGAACAGTGATAAACACTGTGGATGAAAAACTTGTTTTGCAAGTGAATTTTTATTTATAATTATTTACTATCATTCAGTTGTGGTTAATTCCGATTAATACTAAAACTTATCCGTTTTATTCTTGCAATGTTATTAATCATGAATCATGGTTATGGGTCTGTTCCCTTAGATAAATGTTCGAATGATAGTAAAGTGGAGGCAGATTTGGTGTTGAGAAACTTCTATCAATGGTAGAAGTTGCAGGTACATAATCAAGCACAGTCGAAAGGTACAGTTTCAAGGCGTATGAATGGGGTGTGCGATAATCGAGCTATAAACAGTGAGAGTGCGACAAATGGTTTTGATAGTCAGTTCGCGCAGTCTTCTGGAAATACCATCAGTCAAGCATTGAATGGAAGTCCGGTATCTTCGGGCTCCAAAGAGGCAGGATTTTTATTCCTTTAGAAATTAAGTGTTGCATGAATTTCTAACGTTTCTATATAGGTCTTTGTTGAAAAATGTTATGTTAAAAGATAGTTAAATAGTAATGATCATTTGTAGAACTATAGGTTCTTAACCGTGACATGTGACACTTGCTGAAGTTTTGTATATGTAGCTTGCATACTTCCTTCAGATTTTGATATTACAACAAAATCTTTTTAATGTTATCTGTCTATAATCATCTGTCATCGCAGCAAATGTGTTATGTGCAATTCAGAATTTTTTGTGTCATCTTTAGTTACATTTTTTTCTGAATCTTGATTATACCTTCATTCTTTTATCGATTTTTAGCCTTCGCTGTTGTGTTATATGATTTGATCCTTAATCATCTCTAAAATACTATCGTAGTTCAAAATTTAATTTAAGGTAAAACCGGTAGTGAATGTTGTAAAGACGGGTGTTGATGCTCAAATGATACATCCTTCGACGTCTGCAATGGGGTGCACTCGTGATGATGATTGTGATTCACTGAAATCTTCTACGTCTACACCCTGTTCTCCAGTCTCTGTAAAGCGGCGTCGGATATCAGCCTGTTCCAGCAGCAGACCAACCACGTCTTCTGCTGACAGTGATGATTACTTGTGTGAATGGAACGGATGCGGAAAGTAAGTAGGGCAATCCTTTTGCTATATTAGAGTATGTATTTTTAGCTAAAATTTTGCATCGTCCAGCTTTTTTTTAAATGGATGCATACAAAATTTACGCCGTATTCCAAGGAAGAAAAAAAAGTACATTTTTTTAATCTCCGTTTTTCTGATTTTCTCAAAATTTCATCTTGTAGACAGTTTTCTTCTGCGTCTTTCGTTCTTTATCACTGTACCAAGGAACATGTTGGAGAAGATCATAGTATACAATGTCATTGGCCGCGATGTGATTCAACAGTGCGCGCCAAATGGTCCATGGTGACGCATTTACAAGATCACCATTGCAATGAAGCTGCTTTGAAAGCTGCCGCCAAAAGACGGAAAGAAGGTTGATAACTACAAAAATTTATTGTACTATAAAATGTCCGTCTGCGATAGTTTTTTTTTTTTTAAATTGATGCTCACATAAATAAGAGCGTGAGTGATCCAAAAAAGGGACAGCAAAAGAATGAAAAAAAACTTAGGAAATATCTTCATTGTTGCTTGAGGATTATCTTCAAGTTAAAAATTTTCACACTGGTATTTTTATTTCGCTTATTTGTTTGCAGGTCATGGCTTACCTTTAGGGCCAGTTAATCCGGAAAGGCCACGAGAAATTGTGCAGCATCCGGGGTATTCAAAGAATGCAGCTGTTGAAGCAATCCGGCGACATGCTTTCAATTATTTGCCACGTGATATTACGGTATGTTTATTTCAGTTTTTAAAATTGTGGTAATTCATGCTGCGGTGTTTTTGAAATGTCTAATTTATTTTCTTCCTTAAATGGATATCCTGTTTTAATTTGCAAGCACATATATGTGTAATGGGAATTGGAGCAATTGTTTTTTCTTTTGTTTTCCTCCTGGATTTTATTTCTTGTTTGTACCTGTTTCTGTTTATGCTCCTCTTGTTTTTATGATTTTGAATTTATTGGGAACTTATAGGATGACCCTGAAGGACCCGTAACGAAAAGTATCCGTTTAACCAGCTGTCTTATCCTTAGAAATTTGGCACGTTATTCAAGCGATGGTAGACGGTAAATTGTTTTCTTTCCTGTTTCTTCCTACAAATAACCTCAAGACTTTATTTTAACTTGAAATTTTCGAATCAAAGAATCTGATATTTTTATTTGATTTTTTTTTATTTGTAACGTGTGGCGTGAATATGTAGGGTTTATTTGTCAAATGAATTTTATCGTTAAACTTTGTTATCTTTATTATGGACTTAACGGGATGATTGTCCAGTTAATTATTTCAATGTTTTCAGACTTCTTCGCCGACATGAACGTTTACTTAGCTGGTTATCATTGTCGCGTGTGGAAAGTAGCTCAGCATTAGCACAGCTTCTTGCTGAACTGTATTCTCAGCCGTCTTCTTCTTCTTCCTTTTATTCTTCCTCCTCATCCTCATCACCTCATCGTGCTTATGTGCCGACTGCATTAAATGCTGTAACAGTTGCAAAAGCCTTATGACCAGTGGATAATGTATTGTCGTAAAGGGCATATGTCGTTTTGCAAAATCAGTTTTAATAACAATCTCTGTCGTATAATCAACGTGTTTGGCAAACACATGATTTCGTTTTCGTCGGGCAAGTGATTGTCGCCTTTTCTTTGTTAATTGTTCTCTTCAGTTGAAATTCCTTCATTCAATAGGTATTACTTAATATTGTATCGAAATTAGTCCAAATTTCGAGGCCTGAAGCACAATTTTAATTTTGTTTGATGATTCATTATCAAGTACGGGATCTGATTAAGAATTGCTTGCATAATTGCTAGGCTTCTCTTACCCGTTCATTTTAATTTAACATTTCGATTTTCTTCGATAATGCATATATTAAAAAAGATTAGATGCGTTTGTATAAAAGCTCTCTGTTTTATGGACCATTTATAATGTTTGTAAGATCATATTCTGATTGTGTATGTTCATATGTGTCGTATTACATTTTTTATGATTTTTATTACATTATGTGACATGACATTGTGTCGTTGTGAATTCAAGTCCAATATTATTTCAGTAAAGAACTTATTCGGATTACTACCAAAAATGTTGTTAAATCACCATATTTCAAGCAGACAATTTAGATTATGTCAAGGACAAGAAGTTTAAGTTGCTGTGTAGAAACATTCATATAGTCTTGGTAGTGTACTGAGAGAGATTATAATGATATGTGGTCCAAAACCGTATGTAATATACGTTGTGCAGGTTGATGAACCTAGGTTGCACTTTTCGGGTCTTCATAAATGCTGAGATGATGTTTAAATTGGATATCTAAGGATGTAATGAAGAGAAATTGAAAGAGATGACATCGAAACGAGAAGTGTGCTACTATTTTCATCACGACGTACCAAATTTTCATTACGGCTCGAGGCATCCAATGAAACCTCAACGTTTAGCTGCTCTTCATAGTCTAGTTGTCAATTATGGTCTGCACAAAGAAATGCTTGTACTTACACCTCCCCGTGCATCTGCAATGGAGATTGAACGATTCCATTCGAAGTAAGTTTTTGTAAATTTCAGAATCATTTGCGATATATTACGTACTCGTGATTTATTGTCTCGTTTTTTAAGCCTATCCATTGAACTTTTTCTCACACACGCCTTGACGCCAAATTCTGCAGAGAAGCTCAAACCCGTGCAAAACTGACACCTTTCCTCCCATGTTATTCTCGTCTATGCGGCGAAATTTTTTTTTTGGCGAAATAAGCCGAATTTCCTTAATTGCCTGCAATACGATCGTTAAATATGAGTATTTGTAACTGCGAAAGTAGCAATAATTCTAGCAAATAGCAATATTTCTAACTGCGGAAGTAGCAATAATTCTTCATCTTGGTATTATAGTTATTCAGAATTGTTACACCAGGTCATTCTGTCACTGCTTTCGATTATATATTACGCTGGTATAAATTAGACTGGACTTGAATGTTGAATTATCTAAAGGAATTTACATATAAGAGAATTAGGCTAAGATGCTGAAATTCTATGTGTGCAGGGATTACGTGGACTTTCTTCAACGAGTGTCACCCCGCACAGCTGACCAATATGAAAATCTTTTCTCACAATACAATATCGGTGAAGACTGTCCAATTTTCGATGGGATTTTCGAATTTTGTTCTATTTATACAGGCGCTACTCTTAGCGGTATAATTTAAATTTCATATACACAATGATGAGAATTTTATTGACTTTTTTAAAGTCAGAAACCAGTTTATTTAAGAAAATTTGGAATATTTAATTTGTATTGAACGAATAATACTTACAGGTGTTGCTCGTTTGAATCATGGTTTAAGTGATATCGCTATTAATTGGAGTGGTGGTCTTCACCACGCTAAAAAACGAGAAGCTTCAGGATTCTGTTATGTAAATGACATTGTAATTGGAATTTTGGAATTGCTCAAATATCATCCTCGAGTACTTTATATTGATATAGATATACATCATGGCGATGGAGTTCAGGTAATCTATGTTAACAAACCACCGGAAATATCTGAACAGGATTTACTTGTCTTCATCAGTAATGTAGTTATTTGGTTTATTTATTTTTCTGCTTCCTATTCGCTTTTCTCAAGCAGAAGATTTCCAGGAAGCATTCTACTTGACTGATCGAGTGATGACCGTTTCGTTTCACAAGTACGGCAATTATTTTTTCCCAGGAACTGGAGATATGTATGATGTTGGACAGGATAGCGGTCGTTATTACTCTGTGAACGTTCCCATGAAAGAGGGGATGGATGATGAAAGTATATTCACTTATTTTTCCTCGTACAGATATAATCATTATAAATTTGTCGGAAAAATAGTCTTTTATAGCATTTATTACTGTAAGGAATTGAGGAATCTTAAATCAAATTTTCAGGTATTAATCAAGTTTATTTCAGATTATCATTCCCTATTCAAACCAGTTGTACGAGCTGTTATTGATTGTTTTAATCCATCAGTTATTGTTCTGCAGTGCGGTGCTGATTCACTAGGATGTGATCGCTTGGGATGTTTTAACTTAAGCTTTTCGGGCCATGGGTTTGTTATCTCTCTTTGTTCAATGCATTGACGAAAGCATTGGTTCATACATCTTCGCCAAATATTTTGTGTTTGCTTTTAATGTAAATATCTGTTTGTTAAAAAAGCTCTGATATTTTCCGCATACCAACTAGCGAAAAATCCCTCCGCAATATCCTATAAGTTTTATCGATATGTTCGAGGTAGTTATCTAAATATCAGTTTAGGGAATGTGTAGATTTTGTTCGCAGCTTGGGAATCCCCATGCTTGCAGTTGGTGGTGGAGGATATACATTACGTAACGTTGCACGGTGTTGGACGTACGAAACTGCAATCCTGGTTGGCAAAAAAGATGAAATACCAGATGAAATCCCGAATAATACTGGTGATATTTTCTTCATTCTTGAAATTTCACTTCAGGATTCTCAATAATTGGTATTTCAATATTCGAAGGCATCTACAATGTTTAAGATGTTTATTTCAGAATACCTACAATTCTTTGCCCCTGAATTTACGCTGAGACCGACGTTGGCAAAAAGGCAGGAGAATCAAAATACCAAAGAAGTTAGTTTAGTCCAAATACGTTCTTTTTTTCTTGAAACGCTCTTCTGATCGAAAAACATTCGAGTCGCCTGGTATGATCATAATTTTCAGTATATCACTGCTCTGAAGCAGGAAGTATTAGATCATCTGAGGCAAATTCGCCATGCTCCTTCTGTGCAGATGCAAGAAGTACCACCTGACCTTCTAGATCCTGATGAGGTACATTATCTCGTATTTGAAGTAGTTCAACTATAAAAACATGAGCTTGAAAGACATTGGAACAACTTGAATTTTAAATTTATTTTTCAGGTGCTCTCTGTACAGGAATCTCCTCCAGACGTTCTCCCAGCTGATAATGATCTAGATGGAGTTACATTCTTTGGCACGAGTTCCGAAATTGATCGCTCATCTTGATTTTTTGTGTCTGTTGACATGATTCGGAGTCTATCCTGTCATGCTATATTCGATGCAGCAATCTAAATGCAGAAAAAAGGAAATGTGCAATTTTTGCTAGAAACTTTACGTTCATTTTCATGACAGTGATGTTTCTCTACTGTTTGAATTGATTTGTATTGTTTTGTTTCACCACTCAATTTAAAAATAAACCCGGCAACTCATGCTGTGGCCTCATTCAACAAGCTTATGTCATATTTGTTGAAAACTTACTTCAGATGAAATTGGTCATGAATCATATAAAATAGCGGCGTCACAAATTTCCCTACAAAATTAACTATATAACAAATATAAATAGGAGTGATTTTTCACAGCCGTTCTTTTGATAAAGTCAATTTGATAGATGCAAACACAAATGAAATAACACCATTATGTAAGACTATCAAGGTAGCTCTAAATTTCCAAAGGACTAAAATGAAGAGAACGGCTTGAAAGAAGAAGCTGAACATGTTTCCAAAATTAAGTCTATGTGCACGGAAAAACAGTTTTAAGAACGATGACCTATCTAAGACATAAACGGCTTAACGATTTATTTCATTAAACTGTTCAGTAAAGTGCTACGCAATTTTAATATGCTGCAGATGTATGATTATCACACTTCTGTGATCCAACAATTGGAAAAAAATCAACTCTGGTAGACTTGTAGAAAATACTAAATATTTGTATAACAATAACTATACTAAATAACATTTGTATAACAATGACTGTACTAATAACATTTGTATAACAATAACGTGCGGCAGCTGTAATATTATTATAATGGCTTTAGAGAAATAAAAGTAAAATGTAAGTGATGAAGTCATGAGGACTTTAATATACCTATTGCAAAAAGCGCTTCACCAAGATCCTTGAGGATTTCACTATGCGTCAACAATTTACTGAAATATCTTAAGAGATCTGAAGTGTCTGTAGACGTTTTTCATCGAAATACAACTGTTTTCAGTGCATCTTCAGGATGAATCTGCAAATCTATCGTAAAATCTCCGAACGACTATTCTTGTTTTTTCCTTAATAATTTCAACTTATAGTTTTCTTTTGCACTCATTTCTCCCCGGAATATTAAATGAACAAGAGGTAACAAAAAAACAACCTCAAAGATTGCTTCAGCCCCGTCGTTAAATTTGTAGGCAACTCGCCCATCAATAACCAAATGAGCGTCATAACAACGTGAGTGAAGTCGCAAACGCTTCACCAGTCCACGAGGTGGAAACTCTTGATATGTTGAATTATATATTGGATCGCGAACGCAGTAAGCCATATCTGCAAAAAAGAAGAATAAATACAAAGCAAAGAAAAGCAAATCCTATATAAAAGTTAGACCAGGTAAAAAATGAAGATAGAAAAAAATGGACACAAAAATATACTTTCACAATCCGGAGTGAACAGTAAACGACTGTTATAAGTGTCACGAATCCTCTGGATTAATGATTTGTCCGCTGTCAATGTTTTGCTTTCCTTCGAAGCAATATCCAAAATATTAGATACACAGTGATCGGTCATTTTATTCATATTAAAATACCAAGAAGTTGAACCAGATCCTAAACTAATAACACTTTTTGATATTAATCTTGGTGGAAAGCAGCTAGCATCTTAAACAAAGCATAAAATTTTAGCACGTATAATGTACGAAAAATTAAAGTGGAAAACTACATATAATGTTTTTGTATATGGTTGCTGTCTAACAACTCCGATTACCCCAAATTTAAAAATTAATCTTTCAAGAATTGAAAAATGTATTGTCTATAGCGTGTTTGAAGTTTTGGAGGACGTTTTGTTTCAGAATTTTAAAAAATCAGGCACATTAAAAAAAATGTTTACTAGCTTTGCGGATTATTCGAAAAACTTCAGAGACATCAAACCTGTACATACTATAACACCACTGCTTTTTTGTTTTACCATTTCACCATTATCGCATTGGATTTCATAATAAGATACGCGAGATGACAAACTTTCTCCAATAAAAACGTCATTTAAAGCCAGATCCGATAATACATTCACATGCCCTTCAGCATTTTTTTCCGACTTTTTCTTTGATTTCAACATTACCCTAAGACAAGGACTAATAAGCTTAATAAAAATATTGAATAAAATAAAAATATGTGATATATCGTTTACAAGCTAGAAAAATTTGAGTTTGATATGTAGACATGAACGAGTGGCTCCTACAGGACAAAAATCCTGCCGAAAACTAGCAAAATTAAGCAAAATCTACAAGTAGATAAATCATACCGCTTTTTCAAGTTATGAAAAGGTAGTTGCTCTTCATGCAAATAAAACGGTTCAATATCTCCAACATCACCTTCCAAACATATGCGTATTCGTTGTCGATATAACCACCTAAAGTCGAGACTTTCATGAAACAAAAGTTATAATTCTCTGAAAATCATAGCTTGGCTTAAATTGAATCTGATTTATATCAGTTATTTTTCAGTTACAATTCCTTTGCTAAGTGCAAAGGAAGGGACGGAAAAAACTAAAGAAGGGACGAGAAAAATTTTTTCTCATTGCTCTGTGGCGAACAGGAGCTATGAAATTTGAGCAGAATCTCTTGAATTTTTTCATACCAAAAATTTTAAAAGCTAGAGAATAAGTGAATGAAACAGTATGCACACGAGCGGAATTTGAAAGACAGACCGTCAACATCGCATAACCAATATCTGACGCCCTATTAATTTCTCGATAAAGCAAAGTTTTAAGAAGTTAGCTCCAAAAATAACACACTTCTTCGCATACCTAAAATCACCGGTAAGTAACCGTTTCAAAGCATCTCTGAAATATTCGTGTGACAGTTTCTTCAGCAAACAGAGATGGCCCTCTGACCTAAAATTAAAATCATTGCTTTAAGCACAAGGATTTAATGTAAGGTAAAACGAAAGACTAATAAGTACATCATACATTCCAATTTCTTGTCATTTCATGTGCATTTTTCATTTTATTTTAAATACCTCAAAGATTTAAATTTACCCATCTGAACTCCAAATTATTTCATGAGGAACGTTTTCTTCGACGTTCTTAAAGCCTGTGCAAACTACTGCAGACGGAAAAAATGAAGAACAATAAACTAACCGCTACTAACATTGTTGAAAAAATTACAAAATTTTAACCCTTTAGGATCGGTGTTTATCCCTATTACAGGTTTTTCCGTTGATAAAATTTTTGAAGCTGCGTGCAGAAAAGTGCCATCACCACCAGCAGAAAATACCGCATCAGCCCATGAAACTGCAGCATTATTGTAGTCAAACCTTTGTACAGTTCGAGTTTCAATGCCGCAAGCTCTGAAAGAAAAATATTGGTGATGAGCAAACAGTCAAGCAAAACACTCAAACTTGCACAGAATTCTTCTAAGCAAACGATTAAGCGAAGAATAAACTTATGACTTTGTATTAAACCGTAACGGAAAAGCAATCTACAAACCTTAGTTCACATATCACAACATTTAAAAACTGGTAGTGCTCATCATGCCGTCTTCGAAGTCTTTCATAATTAGATCCTCGTCGTGCCAGCTTTAGAAAAAACATAATTTTACGAAGCAAAAAGCAGTATACAATTTTTTAAATGTATAAAAAGAAAAGAAAAATTTAGATTTACAAATAAATTTTACTGCTTTTTTCAGCTGAGTTTCGTTAAGAAGTGGATGAGTTTGCCTTTCATATTCCAATCGCGTTAATTTAGACAGAATCAGAACCTTGCTAGGTTTGAAGACACACTTCTAAAATATCATTAATTTTATTAATTGCAAAATGTCAGCAAATATTTAGAAATGGATGCGATACTAAGCAGATGAACTAATTCATCTAGTGCATTCAACCAAAAAATATCATCAGTAAAGCTAATAGAAGAACATACGGAAGCGAAAAATTGCAGTTATACAACGATAATGACGTTTACTGATTAAGAATTCCAAAAGATTTATATTAAAATCAGCCAACTATCAGTGTTGCAATTCTATTAACCCTAATCAATGAAAAATAAGAAACCATTTCAGCTCTGGTGGAACAATCGCTTCTCTGAAGTTTCGTCGTTGCTACAGTACTATATGAGTGATAAGTTGTGACAGCGTTATCCATGCTGGTAGCGAAAAGCGGAATTTCAGCAGCATGCGCCAGTAATGAACTACTTGTTACCGAAAATTTCACCATAATGCGTTTCATTTGTTTTCAAAATAATTTTAAAAGCAGCGATTGCAATAGCGATGTATGACAGCATATGTACTGAGTTGCTGCTGCAACTAATTCCTCTTTATTAGTAATGCTAGAAAGTAAACCTACATGATGAACAGGATCATAACATCAAACGCCCCGACATTTATCACAAAAAAGTGATTGGCGGATGAAGAAGTCCCAGAAGGATTCTCAGATGGATTTCTCTGTATTACATCTAGTGATCAGGAGAAGTGAAGTAAGCCATACGGATCACTAAATCAACGTCACATTCCTAATCAGTTCAGGACGGAAGATGAAATAACGAAAGTTTACCACTCGCACAGACACAAAAAAGGAAGAGGCGAATGAAGGGAATGAATTGGTGTAGTTATTTGTGAGAGTTCAAAGCTTGAAGATCACCTGCCCTCTCATTCGGTCACAGAAAAATGAAAGCGAAGAAATAGAACGGAGAAATTTGCAGTGAGATTGGTATACAAAGGTATTGTAGAAAAGTGGAACGGTCTGAAATTGTAATGCAGTTCTATTGCAGCTAGCGTGGATTTCATTGGGTCGAATGTTTTCAAGCCGATCATTTCCAAATATACATGTTCCGTATCATATAGAATTGCCGGAAAAACCGGAAGCAATGTATTTCCACGCCGACACATGCTAACTACACTGATCCTTCCGCTGCTGCGACGCGTTGCTATACGCTTTTAGTTCTTATATCTTCTGTCTCTCCTCTTTTCACTCCACCTTTTCATTCTTTCTCTTCCTCTTCCTTTCCCTTTCACATTTTCTCCAGTTTGACTGCAAATGGAAAGCGTAAGCTGAGTTGACTGTTTTTACCTGAAACTTTTCTCTGCCCAAAAACTGAGTAATTTATCACTCTCTAACAATCCCCACACTCAAATTATCCTTCATTGCAGTACAATTAATTCATCGCATGCAGCAATATATCTGATTTGATGCAATTAGATATCGGACCTTCCACTTAACCGTATAAAACGTTCATGCGTGTGACGGTGTAACATTTGTTAGAAAGGAAACGCTGCGATCGGCTGCACCACGGATGACTAACAATTCGACGTCCCAATCGGCGCTCTTATTAAAAAGACAGCTTCTAGGTTTTGATTGATGGGTTGATCGTTTTAGAAAGGGAGACGGAGAGTTCAATTTAAAACTTTTGGAATTCTGAAATTCCATATTTGATAGATTACCACAACTCCACTAGTGTATATGTACATAATTTCAGTTTTAACGCACTTTAACAAAAAACTTTCAATTCAAAGAGTAATTCCGGGACTTGTCGATTTCTCCTCAATAACTCTGATGTTTTATTGCGGGAATGAATTTGCAATAATAGCGGCAGTCTTTGTCTATCCAGAAGTCTCAAATATTTTTACTGAGAATGCTAGTTTATTGTATGTTCTAATTTCTTCCATTGCTAGAATGAATAAGAACAAGTGGTATTTTAGAAATGAATGAAGCGGGGGTTTTTTAAATTTGCAGATTTAAAACGATCACCGGTGGAAGGATTCTCAGCCGGTCTTCGTGGCGATGTTGAAGATATCTACAAGTGGGAAGTGGTTGTACTTGGACCAGCAGATACTCCATAGTAAATTTGCCTTTAACTTTCAGATGAAAGGAAGAAAAACGAGTACTGTGCCGTCTCTTTCCGACCAGCTTCTTTTGAACTACACCGTTCAATTTTTTATTTCTTTTAATAACTGACGAAAGTGATAAATTCAATGTATCGATTAAATGAAACCAAAACAGACCACAATTTTCCATGAAATATTCACTACTTCGTCGCGTGAAATATCACAAGTATTTCCAGCGAAGGTGGAGTATTTCGTGCTATTCTCGACTTCCCCGTTGATTATCCGCAACGACCTCCAAAAATGCGATTTATATCAAAAATCTGGCATCCAAACAGTAATGTTACACGCAAGAATTAAATTTTCAATAAAATTTTTGCAAAACCAACTGAATAGCCATTTCTATTGTATTGTTTGCCATCTGTTGAATTGTCATTAAAACTATAACTATTGCATGAATTCTGTGATTTATGTTATCAAGTTTTAGTAGACGTTGATGGTAATGTTTGTATATCAATTCTTCACGAGCCAGGTGATGATCGTTATGGTTATGAGAAACCGGAGGAACGCTGGTTACCGGTTCATACAGTAGAAACTATTTTGTTGTCAGTCATATCAATGCTTGCCGATCCTAATTATGAATCACCTGCTAACGTTGATGCTGCTGTATGCTGTTATATATGTATTTCACAATACAAGAAATGAACTGATGAGGATTTTGATTCTCGCTTTATTCCCGGGCTTTATTTTATTATTTCCTTTTTGAAATGATTAGCAGCCTACAAGCCGACTTCGTACAATATTTCAGAAAATGCTTCGTGAAAATTATCCAGCGTTCAAAAAAAAAGTGGTTGAGTGCGTGCGCAGAACTCAAGAAGAAACATAGTCGCACAATCTTTTTCTCACATTAATTTGTGATATTTTAAAATATTGAATAAAATTTGCGAAACTCATCCCGCAAAGGCATTCATACACAATTTCAAATTTATAAAATTAGTTTGCGCATTAATTTTAGAAATATGAAATCGTGTAATTTCATAGTAAAAAGGTGCACATACCGCTTCTTTCCTTTTGCAAATCCATTGATCAAAACAGATATTTTTCTCAATCTCATTCAAACTGCTTCGGCTTAAGAAAAAGAAAAATCACAATCTTCTATGCTTAGTTATCCAAATCAATTAGCTATGCAAATAGTATCTGAAAGAGATGAAATTAAATTACAATCTTTCTCGTTTGTGTTAAGATATTATTTAAAAGTTACCGATGCATAGCGTACAATCATCATGTTAAATCCCGTCAGTAAAAATTGATTTAAAAAATGTGCTAATGAAAAAGTGCAACCTGTTTGCTCCCACTTCTTGCAACCAATGCTATCGTATAGCATTTGAATTTCATGTATGAAATGGACAGGAAATCTTATTAGAAATTAAAATGAAAAACAAGCTAAAAAGGAGAAAGTACGGTGTAACAGGAAGAAGCAAGCCGCTGCTGTTGCAGTAATACTGTTGGGATATTGGTTGACATGCATGAAAGCATCGCTACGTTTACACAAATGCTAAAAACACGTTTTATGTGCGCTTATTAAGAGAAGTAATAAGGAAAATGGTAATGTACTTAAATAGTGATAGTTGTTGTTGTAATGACAGTAATATATACTTATTTTGTCTATTGGGATTTTGAAATAAAGTTAAGCGTTAGCTAACTGTTAGCAGAAGTGTATTGAAAAGAGAAGAAACGAAGGGACGCTGATGCTCGAATGTTTCTACTGCTTACTACTATGTTATCAGGTAGTTTCTGCCATTTGATAAAGTAGAGGATTTAGTTTCTACCGCACAGATTAATAATATATTTACCTAAAGTATTCGTTTTAAATGATATCTTTTTAATTTTTTTATTTCTTCTAGACTTAATTATGATTATGAAGAAAAATAAGAAATATGGATAGATCGAATCATCCAATTTGATCATTCTCCCCTTCATTTCTTATTATTGGATTTTTTCCAGACTTTCTGTATATGTCTTTCATTAGAAAACAACAGAAATAGTGTAAAATGCTGATACATCAAGTTAGATAACAAGTAGTACAGGCGCAGTGAGCCAACAGATTCGGTTCATGCCGCTACCACCACAATCTCAAAGTAAACAGTTACAAAACCTTCCCATTACGACATCTCCAAAAGCATCGATATCACAACAACCTCAAATAGAAAATGATCCGAAAGATCCTCGACGAATTTTGTTATTTTTGATTCATCGAACTAAACAGCAACAACAACAGCAGCAGAAAGATTTGACAACGGCATCACCAGAAGCAGTTTCACGTATGGTTAGTTGTAATTTACAAATGATTACTTTTCTCAAATATCAAGAATGAGTAGGCAAGTTGGAAGATGAAGAAAGCTAACGAATAGTTTAGATGATTGGTGGATTTTAAGCCAAGAAAAAACTTTGTTAATTGCTCCTTTCACATAAAAATTCAACGGAACACAATATTACAATTAATTTCCATTTTTGTTTCAGCTGCAACTTTGTTATGACGGAAAATGCTAGGAATATTTCTCATAACTCATCTTTTATCAATAAAATTTTGCTTAAGCATGGTAATGAGTCACAGTTATATGAAAAAATTTGTGACATGGGGTCAACGGTCTAATAAGATTGAAGGAAAGGATCCTTCATGGCCGGTTATTTTCTTCCGTCCCTATTATTTCCAGTTTGATGAAAATCTAGAACAGAAATTTGAATGATTAAAAGTCTTAAACAACTTGTTACAATAACTCTACCAAAGGAAACAAAAAGTTAACAATGAAAGTATCTTAAAGGTAGAAGATAGTGAGAGATAAGTGAGATAAAATAGGTCGATTTCAGTTTCTTTTTATCTTTTTTTTGTTGGATATTGAGCAGAAATTTTGAAAATAAAAAACAGTAAGAGTTGGAGATATTTGAAAGAATGTTACCATGATATGAATACAAGTCTCTACTACAGAATCATTGTCATATGGTACGACATCGACATTTGCGTACTGCACCTGTGATTTATCATCAGAAGGCGATCAATAAAACCCACACGATGGGCACCGCTAAATATATGTATTTTCCTAACAGCAACCATCCCCAATTATCAATGAATGGAAGTAGAAGTTCACTAGAACGAAGAATTCTTTCCCATACAAATATTCAATACCATCGATTCTCTCATGAATCTCAGTCAGATAGACGACTTGTAAAATTTAGCGAAGCGCCAAACATAAAGCAAAGACAACCGCCGTTACAAGAATTAGCCGTTCTCTATTTGTCACTTCCTCAAACAAGAACTGCAGCGTCAACAGTGTCCAACAAACAACCACTAAGTACTTCAACGTTCAAACGCTCATCTTCACCACCACTTTCATCACTGCACATTCCGTAAGTTCTTTTCGATCATATCAGACAGAGATATGATGGGAATACGATGAAGGTTTGTAATTTGTAACTTCCGTTTAGGTAATGTGTAATTTCCAGAGAACGATTATCTAGAAGACAGCTTAGAGCACAACGACGAAAGCCTAAAGCGTCACACTTATCAATCTCAGTAATTCCAACAGCTGAACCGAACGATTCAGCGCTACAGTTTGCACCACAAAGATTATCGCACAGCGGTATCCTTGCTAGGGCGTTTCCTGAACCAGTTTTAGCATCTCAAACAACAGCGCCACACATATCTCTTAAACGACAAGACCAATCTTCAACACTTACAGAAAATATTAGAGCACATTTACCTGTTAGTCTTTGTTTTCATAACAAAATATTTTATGATTCGCATCTCTCAATAATGCCATTATAGAGCGACAATGATGCATTCTTGGAATGTTGCAAGAGGAAAAATATCGATGTCAGATGTGAACTTCGATGCAATTTCGATGTTCTTGATCGCAAAGTGGTAAGCATTGGTTTTTCGCATAATGTTTCACTTCTTTTTCATTTAATTTAGTTAGTCATATTCTATCTGTCAACGAAGACTTTCACATTTTATTTTTTTAACTTTGTTAATGAAAGGGAAGAGTAATGGAAATTAGCTCATGTGTAGAAGGAAAGTCTTTTTGAGTTCACATTATTCTTACACATTTAGTGGAAGCGTTATCCTCTGATAAGTTCACTCTCAAGAGTTATCCTATTACTTCCTGCAAGACCAATTCGTATCCAATTAATTCCTTATATTCAAATCAACAACTTCAGTTAGCAAGTAACACTAACTACCAGGGTATGAAAATATCAAATAAACTTCGAAAATCCTGATACATGCCTAGTGATTAAATGGATATCTATCTAATACACTCACGCCTTTTGATCCCCACATAAATGTAATAAATTTAAACAGTTGATTATCATAGTAGGTTAATGTATACTAGATGAAGGAATTAAAAAAAAACAATTCACATCATTGTATCAGGGAACTACTGAGTGAATGCAGCAATGGGATTTTAAGATTAAATTTTTCATTCCCCACAAATCGCTTTTTTTTCCTTCAGTGCATTTGTAAATTTCAATTGCTATGCAAAATGAATGCTAAATTTTATAAAAGTTTTCAAAACTAAATTTTCTACAAATTACAGCTGACAGCAATGTTTATTGGTTCAGATCCATGCCCTCGAAGTAACGGTCGGAATTTATTATCTTGCGCAGCTCAGGATTTGGATCATACTAATTGCTGTCGTGCAAACGGCGTACACCAGACAGCTGCTGGTGGCAAGTGTTTAAGATTCTGTCAAATGACCCCCGAAGCGAACTTTCAGGTTTTATAATCCATTCTACACCTAATTCACTTTACTATGACATATGAATTTAAGTTTTATAAAAGTTTTGTAAAGAAGGATAATTTTAAGATCAACTCATAATTTAGTTTCGATAATTTTGGGACGCATTTTCAGAAAGAATTTCAAGGAAGTTTTTCAGGCGGATATAAGTATGCTGCCATGTTGGGGTGTACTCAAGGAAATAAAACAATGCTTCCGTCTCAGTCTTATTGAAAAGCGCAACATCAAGAACGCTGCATAATGTCTAAACCGACAAATTTATACCATATCAAGTGCTCCTGACTCTAACTTCATGTAGAATTGATTTTTGTTTATTGAAATCTATCCCCTGAATTCCACTTCAGTAACCACAAAATTTCACAAACTACTGGCCTGAATTAAGATAGAAGTACATACGACGACATCCATCATATTTCATAAATTCTGAAGATCCTTAGTTTTGTTATCGGATTCCATTGTCATGCTTCGTGGGCTGTCCAGGAAAAATAAATATTTCGTATTCAACTAAGAAATTTTAACACTTTTATTTAAAATGGAGCAAAATAAAATTATGATTAAGGAACAAAATTAGCAAAAATTTTCAATATTAATGTTCTCAACTTTCCGTAGTTATTTTACCGCTTCAACCTATCTTTACTTTCAACGTTCAAGTAATCTTCATCGGCAATATTTAGCATGAGACCACCGGATGGTAGATAAACCTGCAAGTTAAATGACTTATTCAAAAGTTCTACACACAATAAAAACAAGAGAATTTGCAATAATTCAGGGATCAACTTTTACAAATATTTATAATTTCTTAGGATTTGTTCGAATAAAAAAAATACTCTGTTGTTTGTCGTTTCTGATATTATTTTCGAAATTCTTTGCGCTGCTCGAATTTTGCGCAACTTTAAGAAGCCTGGATCTCGTTTAATTGCTTCGCCTATCTAAAAACACTTTCGATTTAACACAAAATCAAAATTTGCATGGATGTAACAAAGAAAATTGTGTACATGTTCTGAAAACATTCATATTTTGTCACTCTCATATGTAATGCCTTCATAGCTGTACTTTTGTGATTTCCGTCGTTTTTTACAGCGAGAACTTCTGAACTGATCAGCTTCGCCAAGATTAACGACGTTTACACAGAGCAGAAAAAAGAAAGAATAAAATTTAGATAAAAAAATCAACTAACAAGTTTGGCAGACTGTGCTTCACCCTCAGCTTGGACAATTTTTTCCTGTCTCTGTTGCTTTGCTCTTTCAACCAAGAAAGATGCCCGTTGAGCTTCTTGAGCAGCAACTTGTTTCGCTTCTACAGCAGCAGAGTACTGCGGTGAGAAGGCCAACTCGGTGATTGCCACATCGTCCAAAATAATGTTGAAATCTAACGCTCTCTCTTAAAAAAACTTCACCAAATAAATAATCATCTCTTTGAAAGGGAACGTCGACTTTTGGCACACATAATGTGATAATGAAAATTAGCATCAAAGAACTAAAAGAAATAATCAAATAACACCCACCAATGAGACCCTTGCGAACGAGTAACGAAACCTGCTGTCGCTGCGTTATCAACTGGGAAGCGTTAAATTTTGCTACAACACTTTTGAGTACCTATAAAGAAATAATTCACACATGCAAAAGAAATTTAGAAGTTTTTAAATGATACGCAAAAAAACGGTAATGACAACCTCTTCCTTCCAAATCATCACAAACAAAAATGTTCTTTTGCTTGACTTTAAAAATTCGCATAAAATCTCTACTACCGGTGGCTATTATCTTAAGCACCAGAAATATTAATACTTTAAAGTCTTTACACGCAAAGAACCATTAAATATAAAACAAATTTGCTTCCTCTACGCTACCAGTTTTCGAATTACATTTCATAGTGTTGTAATACTTGAACTCTTGAACCTCATTGCAGATTGAAGGCAAAATTCTTTCTTCCCAGTTCTGTCCCAACATCCGATATATTTTTGGTAACGTCGAAGGATCAGGACGTGAAAGAACGCGTAAACCAATGTTTACCATCTAAATGTTCAAATATAAATAATTATTAACTGAAGCATCCGCTTTTTCAAAAGCACACTATTATAGAGCATACAATGGACAATATTCCTGTTGGGTAACAATATACCTATCCAAAAAGATGTTTCCTAAAGCATATGTGAGGTACAGAAGAAAATATACTACTGAAAGATGAAAAAACCTGCAAATCCTTGCTTCCGGTTGGTGAACGAATCTGGTTGGGACGAGCACGAATATCATATATAATTGGGTATTGGAACCATGGAATTCGGAAATGCAACCCTTCTTTATAGACGACATCACCAACACCACCAATTCTGTTGAACATTATTGCCCTGTGTCCAGCGTCAACTACAAATTCTTTCTTAAACATCGACAACTCGACTTTAAAATTGAACAAATTCCTCACCTTTATGCATGTATATAATTTGAGGTGAGTTACTCAAACTGAATACAAAACCGCAAAGTCTTCGCAAATAAAAAAGTGCATGTAGATAGAAATTAAGACACCAAAATAATTTTAAAAATTACCAGAAAAAAGTGATTCCTTTATGCCCAAACCAGTGGCTACAGTGCCAGCTATAAGAGCAAGACCCTTCGGACCAACATCCAGCAATAATTTTTCGAAGTTGGCCATCTGAACGCTACAAGATTTCGAAGTGTTCTTTTAAAAAATAGAGAAGTTGAAAAATTGGATGTATATGAATTACAATCGACATACATAAGAGAGCAAAGCACCTAAATCCTCTTACTGTTCTATGATGCATTATAGACACGTCATAAAAAATTCAATTAAGAAAAAAAATGAAAACAAGTACAGAAATAAGTGCGAATACACGAGATCGAACATATATTAGCCAACTCGAGCAAAAGATGCCGTTATATGAATTTTTTATTAGTATATTTCTACATACCTTTCACTCAAATCAATCAGTATCTACAAATAAAACGAACTGATGTCTAAAAAACGACAAAAAAAACCGAAGAATATATGCATATTTCAAAGGTGCCTAATACAGATAACTTAAAACACTCACCAACGCAAATAAACATGAAATATGAATAGTAATAAATTCCAACGAGCAAATTTATTTCGATATATACTTATCAATCTTCCTTTTCATTAATCTGTTTAGTCTAAATGATGCATTAGTTAACTGCTGCATTATTATATACATTTTCCGGCTTAAAGCATTGATAATTTTAAATGCTTGTTTCGATATACGACTTCCACTGATAAGCGTTTCTTTACCGACAACTGCAGTTGCGATCTAAAATTTACGAAGATTTCTTAATAATTAATCAGATGGGATTCACTATTCCTGAAATGATATTTACTGTAAAAGTCACTAGAAGTACTAGCAATACCCTCAAGTACGCAACATTTCACAAGCTAGAAGGAAAGCGTAAATTGAATTTGGTTTTGCAAGAAAAGCTGTTCTCTTTAGCAATTCACAATGACTTACCAGGAATCTTGTTATCGCTGCCGAGCGTATAATCTGTCTGAAAGTGATAGGGTATGAAAATATAACTTCTGCCCACGTGTCGCGAGTCCACAAGCCTAATCCTCGACGATCAGCGATCTGAAGAATTTCCACACAAATGACTAAGTAAGATAATCTACAAAATGTTCAATGTTAGATTGGAAACATTTTCAAAATTTTCAATATTATGTGTTTTATTTTCAAAACTCCTTTGTCTTCAGTGATTTATAACACCAGAAAAAACCTTTTCAGACATGATCAATTTTGACACCAATCTTGAATATAACAGATTAGTTCTCAATGCATCCACATGCTCTGGATTACTCAGTGGTATTACACGTGCAAAACCTTGACGTACCAAATCGACATTTAAATTTGTTTGCAGAAATCGCTTCTGAAAAGTTTCATGAAGTAAGCTTGTCGTACAAGCATCTCAACTTTAAAAGTAGATGGCATTTTGAAAAAACAAAATCAGAAAACTGAAAAAATGACCTTCTGCAAAAAAATTTCAGCATCGATACATCTGTTATTTTCAACCAGTTTGATAGCAGAGAAAAGTATTTGACTACTACGCAGGCGCACGACTTTCGTAAGGTACTCCGAACCAGCGTCCGAAACATCAATACCAGCAAGTCGTAAGTCCAGCAAGCCTGGCTAGACAATTTTCTAAAGTAATTCGAAAATACTTTAACCAGTATACACATGTCTAAATATGCTTTCCCTACGATCATCAAAAGTTATGGAAACTATTCAACTGACTGCTTATTTGAAAGTAGCCTAATGTATTTATAAATTTAAACATTACCTGTATTAATTTCCGTCTTGAAAGAAATTTCGGCATCGTTAACGTTGGTATATGTTCGACCTTCATATATCCATTGGAATGAACAGCACGAACAATTCCCTTTAGTTCAATTCCCCTTTTATATACCTCAAGCGGGATCTCTGATACTTCTTCATATCTCGAAAACTAAAATTCGTAAAACCAAATCAAAATACAGTCTAACAGTTCCCAACAGAATTTGTGCAGCCCAACATAAAGAAAAATACTTTGTCCGAAATTGATGACTTCTCCGGCATAAGCTGAAGAAGATCAATACCAAATCAGCAAAATCTTTAGAAAAAATAGTAAAATTATAGAGTAAAAACATTCAATTCTTACAGCAGCCTAAAATCACTTTAGTGACAAAAGATAAAAAAGCACCATCCGTGTTTTCCGAGCAAATAAAATGATGCCCAAAATTCCACCACCGTAAACAGCACCCTGCAATGAGAATACTCCATGACACCCTGTTAAAATACTGAAATTTTAGAAATTATGGTCAAATGTGAAGTGTCTCTTTTATTATAAAATTATAGAACAGGAAATGTTGTGAGCAGTGAAAACGTTATACTGGAAATGAAATCAAAATCAGACCCTAATCAAGGCAACATAGCGACGATCATCAGCCTCTCTGACTGCTACTTCATGCGCCATTATCCTTTCAGCTGTTTGACCAGTCCAAAACACTGCAATGACCAAGTTTATTCCTCACAGTTACTCCCATCATCCCTCATTAACGGAAGCAAATCTTTAAACCAAGCACCCTACGCCACATTCATAGATTTAACATATAATTTAAAAGCTATAAACCAACGACAACCGTATCCACGTCATCTCCTTCAGTAGCTACCCAAAGGGTAGCTTTAGTAGACACATGCTAGGGTAGCATAAGGATAATTTGATGAGACGGAGTGAAAATGAAAGCGTCTTTTTAGAGGCGGTGGATTGTTTGGTGACAGAGAATTGTTTGTACGGTTTGTAAAAATGACTGTGAGTGTTGTAAGAGGTATTTTTGAGATGAAGCTTTGAAAAAGGCTCAGTAAATCTGGGGAGTGAATATCTACCTATGATTTTAACTTTGCACGATATATAGAACACCTGTTTTACTCCTCTCTGCTTCCTGGTGTATATTACTCACTCCCATAACTCTAATCAGTGCTTTACTTACCACATTCACTTGTTCATTTCATTCAAATATTTCTTGATGCTTAATTTCAAGAGTCCTATGACCTTTTTTTCTTTTTCTACCCCAACATATATATTTCTCAAAAAATAATCTTGCCAATATCACTACTGCCCATCTCATCATCACTCTAAATTTTCTCACCACATACCAACGAACTATCGCAGCATTGATGGACATATCCTCCCTCACTTCATTGCTAGTGTTGCGCTTCTAGTGTTTTCGTTTAACAGTGTGAAAAGGTCAAATGACAAGGAGGTAAGATTATAGCACGAGACATTATCGATGTTCATGTCACATCAATTATTGCTGATCGATCGAGCAATTTGGACGGACAAAACTTTTCAGTCAATAAATGAAAATCATTGCGGACGGTTATTGTCATGAAACTTTAACACACCCCCTCTTCTCACCCCATTGGAGATTGTGTAACGGCACTCATCACATCCTTTTCCGTCCATCCTCTTCCTCTCCCACCCGTGTTCTTTCTGGTCAACATCCGTTCCCTTCAAGAAAGGATTAATCAATTTGTATATCGAAGGATGTGACTTGCAGATAATTCCTACTTTCCTTTATCTAATGCATTCCATTAAGTGAAGAACATCTTGTGATTAATTCACGGCTTATGACTTTTTTTCATTTTACTGCTAGTTCTTTCATCTAATCTGACAAGTTAACTTTGTTAGCTAAATGCCTGGAACGACTAGCATAGAACTGTGATGTTGGGAACGATGCATGGTTTTCTTACTGTTCCATCCTATACTTCTGGAGACCTTTGTATGAAAGTAAAAACTGCCATTAATGGAATTTCATCCCAATTTATTTTTTCATTTCTTACCAACACCGTTCAACCTACAACCAAGAGATTAGACAGATTGGTCGTACAACGTTCGAATTTTCTCTACCGTAATCTGTTGTTCAAAGGATTTTGAATTTGATTAAACTCATTCGTAGTTCTTTACGAGCTGAATATAACTGTTCTTTGTTTGTTAATGACAATTGGTGATGGCAACAATGTATTACTAGTTATTTGCAAAATATCCGCATTTTCTTTCTTCGCTCTCTCCTATTTTCTTTATTCGATGATTTATGAACGTTTAAACAGATATTTCCAGAGGACAGCTGATGAAGTGGTGGTAGTTTGCTTAAAAACATAATGCTAATATGAACAAAATGAATGACAGTAATTGGCAGAATGAATTACCTAAGAAGGATACCTCACATGAAGAGCAGGAAAAAAGCTCGACGGAGAAGAATTCACAATCAGTGTGCTCATCACAGTGTTCTGGATTCACCGATGCTCACATTACTTTCCGGAAGAAAATACCCACCGTTGTGCCTCTCATGGTTACTTATCTAATGACTATGAATTTTCTTTAAGAAAAATATCGTCCAGTTTTTTATCGTCTTTTAAGAATGCCATTACATATTATTTTAATCTGCCCCAGCTAGTTATATCTTTTAGCGATAGGGAACATGGGCGAATTGCTTTAGAAGTTAAAGAATGAAATTTTGGGGGAATGAAGCATAGCCAGTCACTTTTAGCAAAGTCAGTCACTTTACAGTATTTAAATTTGAAATCGCACACATTTTACAAAGAAATGTTTTCCACACGAAAACTGTCATTCAGTAAAAACACTGGAATTTGAATGATATTTTTAAAGAATTTTAGTCGTCACCCGTCGATGCATCTCATTCATTGTTGCTTTCACCAATATTACTTCGCCCGGTTCGATCACTTTCGACGCAAAATAATTTTTATGAGCTATCAGAATGTGATGACGAACATAGCTTGCCACGACAAAAAATAGCTTCGTCGCATCAACTTCCGCGTAGTTTTGCAGCTTCAAAAGGTATGCTTTAGTTTTTAGCGAAGTGATATGATTAAATTCATGCAAAAATGGTTTCCGTTTTTTTGAAATTTCATACTTTGAATAAATTCGGATTATCAGACTACGATACTGAGACTGTAATTAAATTCATCAATTTCTATATCATAAAAATTTGAGGTACTATAGTTCTAGGAACAAAAACACCTGTCGATAGAGGCAGTGCCGATAATTCAGAGAGCCGTTTTTTAATGCAAATATCACACAAACGAGGAAGGTATTTGTCTGGTAAGAAATGACTGTTTCTATTACTGCAGCATTGTATAAGGTACAACTGAAGTTGAGGCCATTTGCTACACTGTATGGCATAAATTTAGGTACTAAGTCTTAACTCTCATTTGCACTTTAGCATGCGCTGGTTTACGACTGCAAATTTGAGTATTCGCCAGCTGCTACAAGTTAAAGCACTGGAGTATGAACTACTTACTCGATAAAGTAGATTGTAGAGTAAAATTGAGTATTTAAATTGTCGCTTTTCTGTAGTTATTTGTTTTATCCTAGATTTCTGTTGAGTGTTATGATTTACAGAGCACTTCTAAAAGGATAAAGGCTACATCTGTCATTTTTAGCCTTCAGTTTACTGACCTGGGGAATCATGGATATAAGATAATGTGAAATAAGTTTTACATTCAAAATACTGTCGATAACTTTTTTTCGAAATATTAATGCTGGAAGCAGTCGGTAATATTATATTAGCTTTGCCTTATTAGTAGGATTTATTTGCTCATCATTGATTATTAAAGAAAGAATAGGCACCTTTGCAACTGCCTAAGTGGCGAAGTTTCTTCAATATATTGAAAAATGACCCATGAATAAGTCTACACTTTCCTTTCATTTCATTCTTCCTCGTTATAGCTACTTTTCTTTTTACCCACGTTATTCTTAAGTGCTTCCATAATGTATTATCTCTATTATATGTCTTATCTCTAAGTATTATATAAGTAATTATATTTGAAAAAAGAGTGGTTATAAGTCTAACCCTTTGTTGGGTCTCATTTTATTTATTTGTAATTTACTTTCATTGAATAGCAATTTCAACTTCAGGTTATCAAATATTTTACAAAGGAATTAAGGGAAAACGGATTTAAAAATTTAGGATATGGTTTTATTAAAGTTCGAACTGCTAAACAGTATGTGTGCTAAAGTATAATATTGGTATTGCTGCAAAATGTACCTCGCTCTGTTATTAAATTTTGTTTTAGGTGTGTTCAGTCAGAAATCAATGGACTTATCATGTTCAAACCATTTTGCGACATTAGGAAATTTGATGCGAATGCGTAACTCTTCATTAGGTCATTCCGATCCACAAATTTCTGCATCAGTTCAGTCGTCTTCTGTTCGTTTTCGGGTATGCTATATTTTTAAAATTTGACTATGACCTCTTTTTTGTTTTTTAGGAGAGAGGGATTTACTGTACATCGTGCGTTACTATTTGTCAATACATGTTTTTGTTGGTTCATATTCTGTTTTATATCCCCTTAAGTGCAAATATCAGATTGTTTTTGCATATTGGTCTTCTTTATGATATATTTAAAGAAAAATAATCAAATTTCACACAATTTTTAGAGAAAAGACAGGAACCATCTAACATATTCATCGTCCAGTAGCCTTGGATGTCGTCAAAGTCTAAATGCTTCAGCATCACCTATTCTTGCACGAAGGTGCCGATCGCCTAATCGTTTTGTACTTTGCCCCTTGTCTCATACAAAAACAAATTCTATAATTGCACCGCCTAGGTTCGTCCCTTTTAATCATTTAAAGCATTCACTCTTAATTCTTATTAGCGACAAAATTTTTAGTTTTATAAACAAGAACTAAAATATATATATGTAATGATTTTTTTAGAACAAGTGGTCTGCGTACAGCGCCGTTTTTACCAACGCAAGATAACAGACGTTGGTCCATTGCATCTCTTCCATCGTCCAGCGGTTACGGGACACCCGGAAGCAATTCAGCGTTCTCGGTAGCTTGGTTTTAGAAATTTCTTTCTTAAAGTTTAATTCGTGGCATTTTATTAGAACACAGTTTGTAGAAAAAATTTTTCGAGATTGAATAGTTTTTGTCTTTGTCGTAACAAAACTTAGCGGTAGAGAAATATTATATTGTTTCAACTTTTGTGAATAACTCAACAGAGAGAGAAATTTATATCACATTTATGTAAGGAGTGCAAATTATGTTCTGATAAATTGAATATGATTTTTACTGAAAATTCTAGAGTGAATACTCATCTCAAGAACAGCTTTGCGATACCCTTACCGATTTACGACTTAGTAGTGCTGAGGGATCAAATGAAGATTTCCCTGGGCAAAATCGTCTTCGTTCTCGAAGTTTGACGTATGTTTATGCATAGTATTTATTTTTCACATAAAACAACCATCGTTCTTAATTTTTTTGTTTACTGAAAGCTTAGTAAATGCTCCTTAGATATGTTGCTTTTTCTTTATGGAATTAAAACCACCATTTTTTTTTACATTTGTGATGGGAATCTCTTAAGTTTTTTGTACAACTTAACGTGGATTGAACGGGTAAATCAAATACTGATTTATCTGCTTAAAACTCATGCAATATGTGTATATTTTATGCTGGCATGGCATGCTGTTGCACTATCAGTGAGTATTTCTGATACCTTTTAGAATGATGAGCTCTATAAAATTTTTTAAGTTATGCATAAATCTCTCTGAAGCCAATAATAACCGGTTGATATGCTATAGGAATTCTATGAATTTGGGTCCTGGCTCGACATGCAGTGTTGTTATTCATAAAACAATTTATAAGGAACGTTTTCCAAAGGTGAACAACTTATAGTCATAATTACAATCAACCATAAATGTTGCATTGTTTTTACTGCAATTTAATTAATCAGTATCGCCAATTAAAAGAGGCGTGATGTTCTGAAAAGTTCTCATCATGTTATGTAGGTGTTTTTTAGGCAAAGAAACAAATGGAAGAGCAACTCACTCAGTTAATTGATGAAAATGCCGCATTATCTGGTATTGCATCTTTGGATACGACATTACGACCAGAAAGTATGTGCTTGGAGGATGCTTGGGATGACTCATCAAATACTTCTCTTAGCTCATTGATTAGCCGGCGATCAGTAATGGCTGACAATCCAGTGGGTGATTCCAGAATGCGTCTGATATCAGATGGTGCTACACGATTTCTTCACCATCAAATTATCGAAGTTGCTAATGGTATACCGCTTTTAAGGTTCTAAATGATAGATCTCCGGAAATATCGAAAATTCACCTGAAAATTATAACTCATCCTAGCGAAAGAAAGCATCAACAATTGACAATTTTATGCTTGAAGCTGAAGCTCCTTGCTTTATAAAAAAATTTTCAAGCCTGTGTATATTTAGGAGTGCTCATTTTGAATTTAAAGGTTTCAGATTGTCTGTCGAAATCAAGAGATGATCTCACCAATGCTTCGTATTTCTCAGAAATATCTCAAAGACTAGAATCTATTATCGCTGAAGCACATGAGAAAGCACCTGAAAACCTTGCCTTTTTATCTAAAATGGTGAAACAAGTGCTGATGATCATTTCTCGACCGGCTCGTATTTTAGAATGTTTGGTAATAAGTCTTCCTCGGTTGAAGTCTAACCTAAATAACTTTATTGATACGGAGGAATAAAGCGATTTGAAAAATGCATTCCTGAAATTTTTAAGCATCCAGAAATCGAAATTTTTTGCTTTTTCCTAATTTCTTGATGTCTAAAGCACAGAACATTTCTGATATGATTAAAGGAGTTCGATCCAGATCAGTTTTACCACTTATTGCAAGAAACGGAAGGAGTGGTTCGTGAGCAGCTCGGTGCAGGTAATGCCAGAGTTCCAGATTTACCACAATACATCATAGGCAAACTTGGTTTGAACAAAAATTTGATATCTGAATCGACAATTAATGTAGCAAAGGTATGTTGCATCTGTGGTCCTGCACACTTCCTGCCTTTGAAATAGTGCCACCGTTGAAGTGAGTCTTCTAATTAATAGAATAAAATTTTGCTGCATGCTACATATTCCATTAAAAAATTTCTTTGAGGAGAAGCATAGTGCAGAATACGATGATGGAACTCGTTTAAATCTGGAGTATGAGCGCGAATTATGTGAAAGACGCCTGCCATCTGAAGATGACTACGAAACAATTCGGGTAGGTAGAAACGATTTTATCCAATCTCAGTGCTTGGTAGATACAGGTGGATTAAAAGTAATTCGTTTTACTGGCAAGTATAAGTTTGTAGTCCTTAGTGAAGAGTGATAAATACCATAGCTAATCCGTATTTGTAAAAAGAAATGATTGTATTTATAGAAAACTTCGTTCTAGGACTTGCAGGTTGTCGGTACATGAACAAACTTGAGCAGTTAGTACATTACCAGTAAGACACTGAGCAAAATAGTTATTACAAAGTAAAACATGTACATATTATAAAGTTTTTAAAGCTAGATTTATATAATCAAGCATTTTATTGGAAGATTTTTCATATTTTACACTGGCAAATGCAGTTATATTTAATTCCTACGATTATTAGTTTTGAATTATTAAGCTAATAAGCAATGGAGCATATGGCGCCGTATATTTGGTGCGACATAAAGAAACACGACAACGATTCGCATTAAAGCGGATGAAGAAACAAACTTTATTAATGCGTAATCAGATAAATCAGGTAATTTACTAGTAACATCGGTTTATTTTCCATATTCGATATTTTGGTGGAAAGTTTTATTGGATTAGAAAAGTCAAAATGTTAATGTTCCAAATCTATTGTTTTATTCAGGTATATGCTGAAAGAGATATACTGACATTTACCGATAATCCATTTGTCGTATCATTTTATGGCTCATTCGAGACGCGTCATCATTTGTGCATGTTAATGGAATATGTGGAGGGCGGAGATTGCGCAGCTTTACTGAAAAAAATTGGAACATTACCACTGGATGCAACGCGGCTGTATCTTGCAGAAACTGTTCTTGCTATTGATTACCTCCATTCTTATGGTATCGTGCACCGCGATTTAAAACCCGATAAGTAAGTCCATTTTCTGATTTTTTTGGTATTTAATAAATGAATTTGAAATAAAATACAAGATTTTCAAGTACAATCAGACTTTTAGAAGCTAGTCGTGAGAAAAAATCTTAGTTTTTACTTTAAAATACCTAGACAATTATAACGCAACTTTTCAAAGGATTTCAATCTAAAAAATTGGACAACAAAAGCTAGAGGGAAACCAAGATGAACGAGAAAAAACTGAGAAATCAAAATTATAAATTTCGAAGTTTTAATAGAATGAAATATTTGGTGGGAGTAATATATGGGCAAAAATAAGTTTCGTTTCATGGAGTGTAAAAATATTTGTTGATGTTACGATGATTTAAAGCGAAGGAGGCATGCGTAATTTCTTTTAAACTGAGTCGACTGAGTGTCTCTTTAGAATTTAAAACAGCATGAAATTTCAAATTATCAGCAACCGTTTTTTACTAATTTTAATGAAATTTGCAGTCACTTTTCAAATCATGGATGATTTTCTTTTTTGTATCCTACTTAGTAATATTCACGTTTGTTTATAGCCTATTGATAACGGCAGTAGGTCATATAAAGTTAACCGACTTTGGACTTTCCAAGATTGGCCTAATGAATCGTGCAACACTGCTGTGCGAAAATTGTACTGATATTTCGGATACACAACAATTTACGGATAAACAGTTATGTGGTACTCCTGAATATATAGCTCCAGAAGTAATTTTAAGACAGGGATATGGTAAACTTATATCTTTCTTTTATTTTTGTTTTTTCAGGAAAAGCTTTCGAGAGTGAGAATGTTAATTATCTTCTATGAAATTCCTTGCTTTTTATGAAAATGAACTTTAGCATTTGTACACTTTTAAGGTAAACCGGTGGATTGGTGGGCACTTGGTATTATTTTATATGAATTTCTAATTGGAATCGTTCCGTTTATAGCTGATACTCCAGAATATTTATTTTCAAAAATTGTTAATGGTTAGTTTATTTTTGATACTGTTGTTTTAAATGTCCTTTTGATATAAAATCATTTATTTTAAATTGTGTTTTTCTGTTTTGTCTAAGAAATTTCTTTGAAGAGGAGGTAGAATTTCCTGAAGGGGAAGAAGCATTGCCCATAGAAGCTGAATCTTTGATTAAATGTTTGCTGGAGAAGGATCCAGTAGAACGGCTTGGATCTATTGGTGGTGCTCAGCAGGTTTGTTTTCTTCGGTTTTTTTTCTGTATTTTAGTTGACTGCTTCTACGCCGTTATTCGTAATTTCAAATTCTATGATATTTGTCAATTGAATAACTCGAAATTTATTGCTTTACTATTTTTTGAATTTTGCAGCTGATGAATAATGCTTTTTTTGCTGGTTTAAATTTCAAATCTTTGTTGCGCCAAAAAGCAGAATTTGTACCCCAACTGGAGGGAGAAGAAGATACATCTTACTTTGATGCCAGAACTGACCGGTTTGTCATTATGTTACTAGATTTATTTCCTTATGAAGAGATTTGTTAAAAAATATTTCAGTTTTTATCCAAAATACTTGGAATAACATCTTGCTTACAGAACGTAATTGACATCTGCAGGTTTTTTTACTTTTGCACTTTTTGCATTAAATTTCGTTTTTTCACGATTGCTAATATTGTTTGATTATTATCAGGCGTTATTTAATGAGTGGACATGTATGCATTATATATTTTCGAAAGAAGCTAGCTACATGTCGTGGTACTTTTACGCGTAATAGCGACAAGAAACTATTTGTCTGTGCTCTCGTTTGAAAGTGATAAGATATATTTTGGAAAATTCTGAAACTTCCCAACACTATTTGAGCCGAGTTCACTTGCGAGTTGCACGAACTGGTTTTTAAATCCGATTGTTGGTAATTCTAATGCTTCACTTTTTTCTAGATACAATCACGATGTTAATAGTGGTGACGAAGATAATTCTCCAATGTTTGGTTCTTTCGGCACTGCATCGCCTCGACATTCAGTAATCAACACTGAATCAATAAATGCAGCCCAGGTATTTGTATCTTTCACTGAATTTTATAATGGTTCTAAAAAATTTTTACTTATTCAGGGTTCCAGTAGTGTCAAGAGCAGCCAGTCGGATTCTCTTTCAGTTTCTCGTCAGTTAAGCGGGGACTTTCACGAAAACAAAACGGATATTAAATATGACTCTTCATCACCGGCGGTCAGTTTACCTCATTTTTTTACAGATCTGAAATCTAGAATAAAATTTCAGTGATTTATGTTAAATATCTCCAAAATTGCACCAGTGTACAACAATTTTATCCATAAAAATTTTATCTTATTACAAAATTAATCGTGACTCTTCATGTTTACTACTTTTCTTCGTCGTAGCTGATCCTCTTATTTACAGACGGTGCTACTCAGGCAATGTTTTTCATCTCAGCTTCAAAATAATTTATGTACATCAAGCAATGGAACGGATGAAACGGGTGATCTCAGTGCAGTTGAAGTATCAACAGATTCTTCGGTTGGTGTATTCAGTTTTTCCGAATATCCACGACCGACATCGATCGCAGATGGTTGTCAAAATCAAAAGAACAATGCAGTAACGCCTCCTTTGCCAAGGTAAACACGCCAGTTTTTCTTTTTGAGTTTTTAGGTAGTGGACATGCTTTTCAGAAGTCTTTAATATCAGAAAATTTGATCACACATTGTGAGACTGAGATAGAAGTTTCTTGATGCTTTTTGTCTTTATGCTAGCACTGGAACTGGATATTTTGTTTTTCTTCTCAAGTGAACTGACAGATCTTATTTCAGTTTCTCGGTAACCTGTGAACCCGACATAACTACAATTAGGTTATATGATAAATTGTCACCCGTGACTGAATCACGACCGGCTTCTGATCTGACTGTTTTCGATTCTGTGAGTTTTTGGATAAATCTAAATTATTTTATTATCTCGTGAAAGGTTCCAGGATAATCGGTGTACATATTTACTATAGGTCTTACCCAATTATTGAAGAAATGAATTGGAGAATGAGTTATGGAAATTACCGGTAATCCATTAATTTTTTTATTGCATTCTGTGCCGTTCAGAGTCGAATCGATGAAGTAATTAGTGAACACGATCGTATTCTTCAACTTGAAATCCCAAAGCACCCATCGCCCTTAATAACTCAACATTCCCCACCCGGTTCAGCTTCCAGTGCATCATCATTTGATGGCATTTCCTCCAATCCACTAGTTAACGCGACTCCTATTACGGAACAAAATTTCCAGCTGAAAGCACCAATAATCATCAAGTAAAAAACTAAAATTTTTATTCTATATTATGGTAACGTCATGTTTTTTTTGTTTATTTTGAAAAACAATTGTTGAAGTCCTATTTTTTGGGTGGAGGAAGATGTTGTATGAAAACAATACGTATGGGTTTAGTTTTGCACCCTTTAGGAAAGGACCCATGGGTTTCGGATTCACGATTCGTTCAGTACGTGTCTATTTGGGTGAACAATCAGATTATTACACAATTGAGCATTTGGTGACAAAAGTGGAAGAAGGCTCTCCAGCCTACGAATCTGGTATACGGCCAAATGATCTCATTACTCATGTCAATTCTCAACCTGTTTCTAATCTTACGCATCCGCAGTTGCTACATCGTCTTCTTGCATATGGAAATGAACTTTCTCTAAAGGTTGGTTATCATTTATCTAATAGGAGGAAAGCTAAATTATAAAGACATGACCAATTCTGGTTCAGTAGATGTGATGGCGTAAGGAATTAAGAGCTGTGGGGGTCATTTTTAGGGAAGCAAGGAGTGATGTACCATCATATTTTCGTTGATCTGCTTCATGTCCCTATAAATCTAGTGTTTGATTTTTTCTTATATTTTTCGCTTTCTTTGATTCTTGTACAACTTTGCGATGATAATTTCAGTCTACTTCAGGAACCTTTTTAGTTAAAAAATTTTTAAGAAATGAACTGCTCAAATTTTGAGCAAAAAAAGTTTATAGACAACGCCATTATCATCAACATCAATTCGTGAAGGTGCTCCGCGCCGCACGGTTGGCAAGCTGGCTAAGAAGAAACTGAGAAAACCGCAACATCGTGTCCAACTGGAGAAGAAAGCTCGAAAATCGTCACTTCTACGTCGGTTAAGCGGCAAAAGAGCTAGCAATGATATTATTCCAGGAAGTTCGTCTCAGAAACAGACGTTTATGCCGCGGTCAGCTTCCAGTCAGGATGGGATACAATTAAGGTTATCTATTAAGTTGTCTAGAAAAGTCAACTTTCTGGACAGTGGTTGCAATGCTGTTATACATATTGTTATAATTTGGCAGTATTGCTTATTGCAGCAACGCAGCTGGTCCGTCTTCCGCACTAGCAATTGTACCAACAACGGGTTCAAGCAGCTCAGTATTCAAACGACTTTCAGATGCTAGCTTACCCATTAAAAATGAAGACAAAGTGATTTTTGCATCGCCACTAGCACTGACATGTACAAATCGACCATCTACATTGCAGGTACTGTTATTAATTAAAAGTTCAACATGTTCCTTTTAAGGGTCTGAAATATAATCTTCTTCGACAATCACAACAAGAATTTTTGATACATATATATGATTTAACAAAGAATCACTTATCAGTGCAGAAATATGCTCAGTTAAATTGGTCAGACAAATTTCCTGAGCGCCGCATCATTAAAATCTTTTTTTTAGGGTTTAAAACATAAAATGGCTGGAATGGCGCACCACTTAACGACACGTAAACAGATATCTACACCGGTTGCGGTGAGCCCGCTGGCAAGAGACGAAATTGTTTTTATTTCAAGGTTGTTGTTACTTCGGTTTCAACGTTTTTTGAATATAGGAATTATTGAAAAGGATATTTTTATTGAATTCTGAATGAATTCAGAAAAATTATTCATATAAGAAACTGCTGGATTTTTGGCTGGCGCTCTTTATTAGGTGTAATGATTTTTACATTTTGGTCCTAAGTGATCGTGTCACTTATCTGTTTCGGAGATCAAAAGTGGAAAAGAGGAGAATTAAGTTTTAAGTACAGCTTAAGTAGTGAAGTTTCGTATAGCTAGCGTTGTTAAAGTTCAGACCAAATATTTGACAAGTTGTTTTTCCACGGTGCTAAAAATGTCTTATGTGTATGAGGCGATATAATAATCAATATAATAGCAAAATTTACTTATAGTAGAGGATATATATTGAGCAATATCAATAGACTTCGAAATAGGGAGTTGTGTTATATTGTTTTTTCAGATCACCTAGTCCATCTCAATTATCGAGAAATGCGTCCTTTACAAAGCTTCAGAATATGCAACCCGAAACGAAATAGATGGAACAAATGCAGGGATTTTATGCGACCTTTTTGCTACTGAATGATATTATTTATCTTTTTAACTTTTTATGATTTCAAATTCATTTATTTCTGCGATTCGTGATTGTATTATATTTTTCATTCACTTTATATTATTTCTATTTTAAATTTCAGTTACTCGTCTTTCAAAGGAAATGTGCTTATGTGTTTTTTATATCTTACTCTTTTCCTTAAATAGAATAATTAGATAACATCGTCGATTTATAAATAACTAATTACTGCAGATGATGGATGTGTTCCCGGCCAAATAGTGGTTCTCACCAGTAGCATTCTCATATAGTAAGCTGTTAATATCATTATTTCACGTAAGCATCAAATGTGTATAGTTATTCTGTATCCTCTTATTTTCACTTTGCATGATTATACTTATGTTTATCGTGTTTCCTGAATGATAGTAAGAGAATGAAGGTTAAGTAGTTGTAGATACTTGAATTCATTATCTTATATTCAAGAACTTTGTGTCGCTTTGAAGTTGAATCTTGCTCGAAATGTGCTTCCTACTGTAACAAATAATATCCAGTCCAAAGGTTTCTTTTTTTAACTCCATGGACTTTTGGATTTCTATATTTTTTGATTTGCGTGTTGGTTTGCGATCGCACCAGTGGACACTTTCAAAGTTTGTAAAGGATTACATGTTTTATATTCATATCGAATAAAAATATACTTAAATATTTGTGTTGAATGGTGGGAATAATGAAGTCCTGTCGAATAGAATTAAAGCAATTCTCTCAGTATATAGAATATTGCGGGATCCTTCTGCTCTACAAAGAGAGCAAGAATGGCGGAAGACACGTACGTGGAGCCATTTCAAAGCTATCATCGATCGTGACGTTCCCTAGCACTGGCAGAGTGAGAGAGAGCACAGTGTGTCCATTGGCAGTGACAACATAATGGTGCTGTGCTGCAACAGGTGGCGGAAATGTGTAGGAAACAATGTTTTTGTATGAATTGGAAGCTTGGTTTTAAGGTTAAAAATGTGGCAGTGAAGTCATTGACTTTTTAAAAATTGTGATTTCAGGAAAAAGGAACGAACAATGGGAAGGAAAGAAAATAAAGAAGGAACAACCGAGACAAAGGAAGAACTTGTCAAAGTTCTAATTATCGCGGATACGTTCGATAGCCGCTTCCGTCCCGTCACTTCTAATTCCTCCATCGTAAGTCATTTAAAATGTCGTACTCCAAACTCATTCAAGTACATTTTTATGCTCTTTCAGAAGTCAGACGTATCTGACGGTTGGTTACTTAGGATGACAGTTGGTTACTTAGGACAGTTCCATCCCATGACATAGCGTCATAGTTCATATTGATGAATTCTTTTATTGCCAAAAGTGAAAAATCAGTATGGTGCATACATTCACATATTCCTGGCACCACTAGTATAAACTGAAGGCTGAATTGATTTTAAAACTTTTATTGTCCACTGAGATGAACTTCATCCACGGTTTTTTTCATGTCATTTCAACAAAATGTAGTTGTGAGAGTGATTCAGCAGAACAGTTTTGTCATGTCTTATTGTCCCCTAATAACATAGAATATTTTCAGAGTTGTTTAAGGATAGCGAATATTGAAATCTTACACTATGTGCTAGAATGGATCAGTCGAACTGAATTTCGAGATGTGGTGGTTGCTTTATCGTCTCATTCTGAACAAGCTGTTAAACATATTATAGAGTATGAAATTTCTATTTCACATTTTTATACTCAAATTCTTTCTACAAAATTTAAGATAGATAACAAATACGCTATATTTCCAGCTTCATTTCTCAATAGGCTCTATTTCCTTGAAAAAATTGGCTTATAAGGCAGCTTAGTATCAGGATATATGGTAGTTCGGCAGTAATAACAGTTACTAGCCTGTATTTAAGAGTACGCAGTATTTTGAACTGTGGTATTCTAAATTTTTTCATTTGAAAAAATTAGCATATCGTGATCCTTGGGTTTATAATTTGTTCTCGTTTACTTTTTGTGTATTCTAGTTCACTTTTTGTATATTTTTTGTTGTAGCTATTGGAGCATACTCTTCGATTCCTTTGTTGTTGTATTATGTCAGAACTGTATGAGTGTTGGTGATGCTCTTCGTGAGGTTCATAGTCGATCTATCATAACGTCGGATTTCTTGTTACTTACAACTTCGATGACTATCGCCGGAACGGATCTCAGTGCTCAACTCAGTTGTTTCAAGTAAATATAAACGGTCTATAATATTTTTGAACAATATCGGCTTCGATTAGGTATTCAAAAATGCTTTTTGACGTTTCTTCAAGCCTTAAGTGTGTGTAATGTTTCAACTTTTAAGAAATAGAGTGTCTTAATTCAGGGAGATAAGGAAAGATAAGAACAATGTTATGTTGATCGTTTACGGTGAATGGGAAGATGAGTGTCCCGTTATTGCTTATGAAAAGAAAAGCGGAAAACTTATATTCTACCATCAAAAAGACGATGCTTCAAAACTTGATATAGATAAGGCATGTTATCTTCTGAATAGGTTAAGATTGATAATATTGAAACACTTTTTGTCTTCAGTATTTTTAGTCTTTGATTTCTTGTGATAAATTGAAAACACCGAAATATTGTTGGATAAGATTATAAAGTAAAGTTGAAGAAATTTAACAATGAAGATTTTTGTTTATATTGCAACGTTCTAGAAATTATTCCATTTGCCTAATCTTTTTCAGGATGTATTTGCAGCTGATTCGGTTGTTTGCAATAATCTTCGAGACACTGGCATATCATTTTGTTCACTAAATGTGTTGGTACAGTTTAGTGATAATTTCGATTTTCAACATAAAGAAGATATAATTAGAGAAATTTTAGTGAACGAAGAGATTTTGGGCCAAAGAATCAGTATCACTGTTCTTCCAAAACAAATTCCGGCATTTTGTGCTTAGTACGTTCGTTTTTCTTCCATGTTTTTTTGAAATTGTGTTGGGAGAAAATTTATGTTGCATATATATATATATATATATATATATATATATATATATATATATATATATATATATATATATATATATATATATATGTCAATAATGATTTTGGAGCAATTTTAATAATGTAAAGAAAAATAGCAGTTTGAGGTTTTATTCCCATAATTTTGGTTAGACAATCTGAAGCCTGCTCATATTTTTGATCTTTAACTTTTCCAAATTCCTTATCTGTTTTCAGTGATTACGCAGATCTCTTACTTATGAATAAGCTTATTTTGCGGCGATTTTTCTTTCCTCTTGTCCCTGATAATATTTCTTATTCAACTTATATTTGTCGGCGAAATAATATTTATACACCATCAAACAGTTTGCAACGAAGTTACCAGACGAAAAGGTATGTCGCTTCTTTTAGAAAAAAACGGAAATTACGTTCTTACTACATTAATTTTAAAATTTTAGTGATTGATTAAACTATTGAACCATATGTCGCTTAAACTTCACGATTGTTAAGGAATTTGCCACTAATTTTTGATGGAGCAAACGTTTTATCCGGAAAAAATTGTTCGATCGGTCTCAACGTAATGTTAAAAAATGTATCAATTGGTTCCGGTACATCTATTGGTACGCCTTTATCTTTTGAGTGTGTTATGATACAGCGTGACAACTGTTGCCATACGCAGTTATCGTAATATAAATCTGCACGATTTATTTAAGGCGATGGATGTGAAATTGTGGACTGCATATTGGGTAGAGGTGTTTCAATAGGCACAAACACACACTTGTCAGAATGCTATGTAGCAGACGATGTTAAAATAGGCAACAATGTTATACTTCTGCCGAAATGTATCTTATCGTCCAAGGTTTTCATATGCTTTTTAAAAGCTGTTAGTTTATTTTGTTCAAATCCATGAGATGCTGATTGAACCAGTGTAACATTACACCGTAATTTTATTCTGCAATACAGCAGATTATGCGACACAAGTCAGTGTAAGATATGCTCAAGGTAGCAATAGTGCACCGCAGCTGCATAATTAGTGTGTTTCATGTAGCCCGGTTTTAGGTGAAAATACCAGATGGAAGAACTTTACCATCTGGAACCGTTATTATCACAGAACGTTATGAAGACAACGATGAACAGTTCAAATGCGTACCCTCGGAATGTCGGTTTCATAACTTTTGTTTGCTCTAATAATGTCAGAAAAAGAGATGAATATAATAACCTTGCAAAATCTTTAAGACGGATTCGAATTGAAGATGGAAAATGGAAGTGATTTTTGGCACGCTACTTATTCAAATCCTCGACTGCGTGACACAGCAGTGATGTCCAGAGGTATTCGAAATTTTAAACTTGTTATAGCGTGTTTTTTTACTTCATTTCTGAAGCTTTCTTGCATTTTTTAATTTAGTTTCGGTAGCGATAGTTTGATTTTTTAATCCGAAGTTTAAGATACGGATGATTCAAAAGAGACAGAGCAAGTCAATGTTGGGAAAGAAATTGACAATGTTGATCGATTTTACGACGAAGTATGTCCTTCATGATTCACTTTTATATTGGCTTTATCTGAGACCCTTTATGTAATTTCCATGTTTTGTAAGGAGGCGTTGATGATATAGAGATTTTCAGGTTAAAGAAAGTATGGACAGGATAGCAGAACAAAAAGAATGCGACGACCAGCTAGTAAAGAATCTGATTTTAGAAATCAACAGTTCGAAACTAGCCTACAATATAACAATGGAAGACGTTGCACGCAACGTTTTCTTATCTTTCCTTTCGTTGTCGGATACTTTTTCAGAGCTTCAGAAGGTGAGTTTGCAGATTAGTCTTTTAGAAAAAGATATCGGCTAGTCTATGTAGAGATTTCTGTTTATGAAACTTTCTATTTTTTTAATATTTTGTTTTCAGCTAGCTAAAAATTGGCATTTATTGTTTATCAATTACTATAAACCAACAAAGAGCCAAATTCAAGCCCTTATTGCAATTGAGGTAATTTTTATTTTTTGTATGCACCATGGGCGCAATTTTTGCGAAATTTAAGTATTTATCTAAATAGAAACGTAAATTCGAGGTCCCATTTTGGAAAGGGAAGTATTCTGGAGAGTATTATTAACAGCGGGAATTCATAATTTACATTTTTCAGGAACACCTAGCAGCCAAACCTAATTTTAAAGTGTTGGCTGCAAAAGTGGTACACTTTTTTTATGAGCAAGATATTTTTGAAGAAGATGCAATTCTGGAATGGTATGATACTGTGCATGATAATGCTCCCATTAAAATTCTAGTTCGTCCAATCATCAACTGGTTGCAGGAAGCAACTGAAGAATCTGATGATTGCTAGCAGTCATTAATGATGAGCTTCTTTTTTTGAGAACAAGTTTAGAAGGACTTGATTTTATGACTTCTAAACAAATAATAATATTTCATGACTTCATTCTCTCAGGTGCTAATGTCATTGGGGTTGCCAATCATAGTGTGAAAGGAGGAGAAAAGCCGAAAAAGTTTTATGTCATTATTATTGCCGTACTAAGTTTTTTTTCATAATGTCGCGCTTAAAATTCACGTTTATATTGAATTGTTGATGAAAGAATAAAAATATATTTGCTGTAAATTATCTAACATTCTTTGATTGTATTTCCATTCCTATATTTATTATTTCTCAGAGGAATGTATTAGTATAATATTAGAATACCTTGGAGGAGTTTTGAATTCTCCCACGCAGTTGATCTTAAACAGCTTATGCACTACTTTGATAGCGGAAGTGTCTGCATTAGAGTTTCTGTTGAACCCTTTGTTTTTAGCACTCTTAAGGATATAATTTAACAGGTTTGAGGATGTTGAACAGGGGAGATGGTTTCGTTCAGTGTTGATTACTCAAAAAATCTAGCTTCCTGCCTTAATTTCTAAATTTTGCGGAGCGTACATGAATTCATAAAGATCTATGTTAGATGTTGGTGGTCGGAGAATGTTCAGCACTATAATTTTTTAGCTAAGATAAGCTGAGAGTTTGCCTGATAACTGCTGAGACAAACTTAAGGTACATCATGTTTTAAACATGGAAGTTGCGTCACGTTATGTACTGGGCGATGTTTGGAGCGCTCTGAGAGAAATAAGTTTACCGAGGTGGCCGATAAGTGCTGTTATATGAAATCTTTTGGAAGTACACATTGATATATTGTAGACCGTACTATGGCTGGTAATTTAAACCTGTACGATTTTAATGGTTCGATTAGACGAAATAAACTGCAAGAAGCTATCTTTTCTGATCTGGTTGGTTCTATTACTTATTGCTTAAGTCCATGGTTATTTATATTCCCTGGATCCAAATTTTAGGTTTTTGTCCTGTGATATAACACCTATTTCCTTCAGGCTAAAAAGGAAGATTTTATGAAAAAAATTAATGAAGAGCGCGTCGAAAGGCAGGAACGATCCAGGTAAGCATCTAAATACTAGATAGGCTAATAGGTGTTACTTAGCGTCAGGTCATTAGGGCAATAATATTATGAAGTGTTTACTGAAGGTTAAAACTTATTTGTACAAATAACCCCATTTGACTTAAATTCCTTATGAATTCGGGTCTTTTAAATGATATTGCTATATCGCTGTTTCTTTATTTCATATGTGTCAGATGAAGTTTATAGAAGTGGAAACTTGATTGAGGAAGCCGAACACAAATTTATTTTTTAATTTTCTATTTTAGAAAGGACAGATCAAGTCGAAATTTTGTAGTTGTCAGACTGTGGATTAACCCACAAGACATGGATTAACCCCTAATTGTAGCTTGAGTTCTTTTTTCATTCCTGCTTCAGACAAAAAGTGGCAGCCATCAAAATACAGTCTTTATATCGGGGATATCGTGTTAGAAAACAATTTCATATCTTTTTGCGAAGTCTTTTCGATAAGGCAGGTCCAACACAGAGCATTACATTCTTGGAGACACAAATTTGTCGTTTGGCTTTTTTTTTCCGACCTGCTATTGACTGCGAAAGAACTGTAAGTTCGCCAAATCTGATGATATTTCTGCGTAATTCTTGCTATTGTTATTTATTTTTATTTAGAACAGTTAATCGGTTGTGCATTTTAAAATGGAAATCTGTTCTACAGTTTCATCAAAATTTGCTGATTTGATCCTAATTGTGGTTTTATTTATAGTAATCATGGTCAAAGTTTGAAATTTGCTTGTTCAGAATCATAATTCTTCTAGTTAGCATTGTGCAGTGAAGCAGTTATGCTATCACAAACAATAAAAGCGAATGATTTATTGGATCGAAGGAGACGACAGCAACTTTTGCGGTGTTTAGTTGCACTTCTTGAACACGCCGATCGTACTAAATCATACACGTCTGCTTTGCGATTTTTCGAAATTTATATAAAGGAGGAGGATTGTTTAATTTTGGTGAATTATGGTTTTTATTCGTCTATGATGACGCTGTTCACGAATTGCCATCAACTTCCATCTCGTAAGCTTTTCAGCAACTTACTTTGGACACTACTTGTGAATAGATGGAAGTGATTGCTGAAGTAGAAAATTTAGCTGACTCAGAGTTTTTGATTAGTTTTTTCTGCTTTTACGTTTTATTGTTCAACTACGGTAAGTCACTTAATGCAATACATTCCGTTATGATAAGGTGACTACGTACGAGATATAATAGCTTAGACATTGTTAGGCATCCTGACAACACAGTGACAACCAAAGTATTCGTCATCCATTTTTCTAAAATATGAAAATTTTTAGCTTTATGTATTGAAGAAAAACTTCCGCAGCGGTCCGAATCACTTTTGCAAATATTATTTTTGCCTATAAATCGTCTCTCCAAGAAGTAAGCTCCTCGTAATATTTAAATACCAAATACAATTCCTTCGGCAGGTTTTGTCTTCAGAAATTATAGTTGTATTTCAAAACCATAAGTCCGGTTTCATATGTTGTACTAATCAGCTTGTTTCAGTCAACCTGACTGGCTTTTAATTTTTTTCACAGAATTTTATTATTCTATTGTTTTTTGTTGCAGGATGGATGCTGTATCAGAATTATTTAGCACTGTCTGCAGGCCAAGATTTGAAGCTGTTACTGTTTGTTGTTTAGCACCGTTTCTAGCTCGACTTTGTAAAGCAGAAACTTTGAAATTCGCTGATATTATAGATGGTTTATCAAGTGGCAGATGTCGGTTATCATCACAGGATTCAGCTTCTACTCTTTTGACATCATATACCATTGTCGTTATTATTTCTGCATTTCCATTAGGTATAGTTCGTTCCCATCCAGTTTTGTTTAAGTTTTAATATTTTTTATTACTCTCAGTTTTTTTTAACTTATTGTGTCAGTTCGCAGAATTTAATAATTACTGCTGCTTTCATCCATAAAAATGAATGAATTCCACTGATAACATTACCAAATATGCTTACAAAAACATGAAAATTATTGAAAAAGTTGAGAGTTATAAAACACATTTGTTTTATGATTTAAAATTTAGAAATTTAATTTTAAAATTTAAATAAAAATTTAAATCATGAAGCAAAGCTAAAAAATTAAGAACCTTAAATTACAAATCATCTTCATCGTGTGTACTTTTGCTTGTAGTCAAATATTCTCAGCATCTGTTACTACTTTTATAAACTTCCAGTCTATTTCCTTCTAGTAATTTTCTATTCTATTTCCTAAATTTCATTTTTTAAAATATTTCAATGCATTTTGTTTTCATTGATTTCATTACTTCATTACAGAGGAATTAAGCGATGTGGAAAAGACCAAATTGGTCAACGTGTTTGCAACGCTCGTACAAAATATTACGCCTCCACTAGAAGCGGCAGAACGATCCTATGGTGATTCCGATACAGATGACGAATCAAATGATGGTGTCGTGGCTTCGACATGTGATGTTGAACCGGACATTCTGGAAAGTATTTAAATTTATTAGAAATTGAAAACTTTTTTACCATGTAGAGAGATATAAAAGTGTTTTCTGTCTGACTTTCTAAAGGAAGGTGAAACATTAAACATTAAGTTATTCAATATACTTGCTAAAAAATTCATTTGCAAAGTGTTACTTAAAGATTCATTTCTCTTATTAAGCTTAATTTGTTAGATGAAAAATGGAGTCTTTTCAGACGGCACCATTTTACTTAAAGACTCTAATCTCCAGTCTGAGAATTCTTTTGTCAAATGAACCATTCACAAATGCGTTACTGGAAAATCATGAAGGAATCACTTCGTTTTGCGCGTTAACTTATTTTATACGGATTCATTCATCTGCAAATTATATCTCTCTGATGAATTTATTTTCTTCATTCCGGCAGTTAATTCCTAGTTTATGGAGACTAATAATGTCTCTTAATACCAGTACTATATTTGGAGTAAAGCAATCACTGATAGCAATACTTGAAAGGGTTAATAATACTTTGTCGTTTTTGAACACTTTCTATTCTTAGTAACATTTAGTACAGTATTATGAATAAACGTTAGTGATATTCATATATATATATATACTGATTTTATTGCATTTATTGAGAATATTTTTTCTTAGTTTTTAAATATGGTGATGTCTTTATTTTGTTTTTAATTTAACTGATAGAAACAAATCCTGAATATCAAGAACTTTGTCACGAAAGACTAAATTCCTTAACAAGTTGTGTTGTATGCATGATATTTTTGTATTTTAGGGTGAAAATATATCACATTCTGATGAACAGTCATTAATACCAGCTTTATCAATATTCATATCATTGATGACAAATGCACTGAAAACGGTTGACGATGATGATTTCCAAAATGGTGGTGTTGGCGATGCTCTTTTTCCACTTACACTGAATGAAGTGGCCGACGTAATCCTTCATTGTCGGTAAGTTTTGCCATTGCTGTGGGATAAGGCTACTTTAACTGTCTTCCTGCATAAATTAGAGAAATTTGAGTTGAACCAACATGTTTCTTACTATAAATACTAAATAATTTCAAGCAGTGTTTCGTAATATAATGATTTATTATTCATTTGAAACTCTATGTGTTTGAGTTCTATTTTAATTCGTTTCTGTTCCGTTTAATATATTATTTTCTGTAAATAATATAACTTTTAAGAAATCTTACACTTGGTTTAATCGACCTCGCTTTCCCTGTCAACAGCGGACTTTTTCAGCAGTGTTTAGTGAAAAGCTCTAAGTGGTGTGATTTATTCCAGGTAATCAAATAGCATTAACACTTACTCTCTCAGTGGTTTCTTTTGTATTATTCTGCTGCATGTACTGGATTAATTGAATGTGCTAGTAAAATATTTGATAATAAAATTTTGATGAATACTATTATCTTGCTTTTAGGATGTAGCTTTATTAACAAAAGCATTTCACGAACGAGACAATCGAGTTTCTGTCATGCCTGACAATTTTTGGTCCAATCATAATAAGAATGTTGTCGTCAATTCTGTCAGTTCTTTTCTCTTTTCCAGTCATTTTTAAATTAATTACAGTTACTGACGTTGATATAATAAATTGAAGATTTTAAAAATACACAATTTTTCAATACCAGTTTATTGTATTACTACCGCTTTGTTCTTTAGTATACTGATTATAAAATATTTCAAAGAGTTTTTAGCAGGAAGCAAAGGATATCTTAGCAATAATATAGAATTTATCGGCGTTGATAAGTTTTTATGAAAGTTCATCGTTCATATAAGAATGTGGAATGAAATATTTGTTTCTTGTACTTAGAGTTTGAATTTCTTTTCACATTTATGAACAATAGTCGGGATGATTGATGGGAAAGCTTTTTTATGTCTGTAGAAGTGGTCATTGTTTTAGTCAATGTGGCAAAGTGCACATGGTCGTCGGCGTCGTGCAAGGCGTCCATTTGAATTTATACGTTTTTTGCTTGATAACAGAGATTCGGATGCAAACGAAGATCCTCCAAGTGTTAGTGAACTGCGCAATTTATCTATTATCCGCAATATTCCTTTCGTTATTCCTTTTGTGCAACGAATTGAGGCAAGTCCACTTCTTTTTCAAGAAATTATTGTTTTTAAGCATTTATAAATGATTGCTACAAGTGATTCTGAGTGTAAAATACGAGTAGTTCAAAGAAAAACATGAATATCTGAATTGCTGTTGGCTTTCTATCAGATTGTTTTCAGATCTTCACAGAATTGCTTCTGAGAGATCGCATACGGAATGATGCTGGTAGGTACAACGACTATTTTTTGTAAGGACCGCAGAACTATATACAAGAAAATCTATCTGTTTCATAAAAAGAGTATGGGACTGGAAACTTTCTTAAAAACCTCTTTTTTTGCATGAAGAAATCTTTCAAATTAAAAGGTAAATTTCTCAGGCCGAAATGGACATTTTATTGCTGTGCACAGAGCAACCTTGTACGAAGATGCTTTCAGATCATTACAACCCCACAACGGTAAGTAATGAAGCACTTGTCAAATGGTCCTTTCATACTATGTCCTTTCATACACATCGAGAAAAGGATTGTAGAACTCGTTCACTGTGTAGAACTATAATATCTGCACTGGTGTCATTTAATTTTAGTTCCTGATATGAAATCAACAATTCGCGTACAGATGGTAAATTGGGCTGGACTAGAAGAAGCCGGAGTTGATGGTGGTGGCATTTTCAGGGAATTTCTTTCTGAACTTTTGCAGACTGCTCTTGATCCGTCTCGCGGATTTTTTGCTGCAACCCACGAGCAGCTTCTATACCCAAACCCCTTGGCACCATTTCTTTATCCTACCAATTTTGTTGATCACTTTTATTTCATCGGGCGGATTATTGCTAAGGTAAATTTCAAGTTTCGAGTTTTTTGAAAGGTGTATAAAAAAAGTTTAAATCGCGGCAGTAATGTGCTAAAACTCAGCAGTAACCAAAAAATCATTTTTTTGGGTGATTTTTATTTGTTTATTTTGCTGATTGATTCAACTGCGTTTCCTTAAGTTTTACTTTCTCCTCGTGCAGGCGCGAAAATGACTTATTTTAATCTAGTCTTTAGTGCAATGATGTTGATGTCGTTCAATTGGCTTAATTTATACCGCGTATGTTTTGCAGTTCTGATATATTAATTATGCATTTTACAGTTAATTTATGAAGGCCTGTTGGCAGACATTCGCTTTGCGGATTTTTTTTTGCTGCAGTGGATGGGAAATCCGGACGGAACAGTTCTGGACTTAGAATTAGTTAAATCATACGACCCTCTTTTGCACAAAAATTTGAAGTTTTTGAAGCGCTGCTCATTAGAAGAAATCGAGATTCTTGACCTTGATTTCACTGTTATGACCGATAATTTTGGCGTGACTGAGGTAAGGAATGAATTCTTTTGTAACCATAACAGTCGTTAGATTACCGAAGTTTATTCCTCTATAATTATCATTTTCTGCAGAAGGTAGATTTGAAGAAAGATGGCGGTTGTATCAAGGTAACAGCAGACAACAGGATGGAATATATACAGTTATATGTTAATTACTACCTTTCCAAGCGAGTGAGTTTGCTTTATTCTTTCATTAACACAGAAGCTTGTGTCCATTGCCACTGATAATGTATGAAAGTAAACTTTTGAAAACAAGTTAAATTTTCAAGCTATTTTTAGCTTTCACCAATGATTGCCGCGCTTCGAAGTGGTCTGCGAAACGTTATAGATCCTGAATGGTTGCGAATGTTTTCGCCATTAGAAATTTCGATGTTGGTTGGCGGTAGTGATTCAGAAATTGATTTCAGTGAGCTAAAAAAATTCACTGCTGTACATAACATAAAATGTAAGACTTAGCGGTTCTGTCACTCCTTTGTCTTCAACAAAGGGCTTATTTGCGGTTTATGGCTATTTTGAGTACACTTCACTTAAAAAATTTTTTTATTTAAGCAGAACATGATCAGGAATATATGGACCTCTTTTGGTCGATCATTAACGGATTTTCAGTTGGAGACAAAAAGAAGCTGCTAAAATTTATAACAGGTTGTCCGCGACCACCTATAATGGGATTTAAGGTAATATGTCTCGAAATTGATCCCGCGTTTTGCCTTTTATATCTGTTTAGAAGACAGGAATATCTTATGTTGAATTACGCTGCAATTAGAGTGACAATTTTACATTTGGTGAGGTGGGAAAATCACTTTTTGAAACTCACAAATCATTGTTGTAGAAAAAAAATTATATATACATTTTGACACTGACAGTAATGTGAGTAAATAGTTGGGGTTGAAATGGAACCTTCTGGTTTTGTTTTGTCTTCCATACTCAAAATTAAAAACTTCTTTGATTACTCATGATCAATTTTGGTTTTTAAACGTCCGACTGCATGTGTAAATGTTTAGACTTTAACTCCTCCAATGGGTATTCAGCTCGTTCACGACATCGACAAACTACCAACTGCTGCGACATGTATGAATTTGTTGAAGTTACCACTATATGATGATACTGAAACATTGCGTCGCAAATTAATCTATGCAATAAACTGTGGGGCTGGTTTCGAACTTTCATGAAATTTTTTTCATTATTTTAAAAATTTTGGCTGATTTAAGCATAGATGATTAGTTTTTATAAATCTACTTATAAAAATTGATCTAAAAAATTGATTCGTTTATTCCTCTTTAATACTTTATATGTTTTACTACAACTGCTTCTTGGTGTTACCTCCTATTTCGTGCCGTTTCAACTACAACTGAAATTTCAATTGGTAATGAAATCTTACTGTTAATAAAGACTTCCAATGAAACTTTTTGTAATGATTTGTGTGTCTGATATCCAAAAATTGAAGATGGAAGATTACATGTTAACATGAGTGATTATGGGATTTATGGAAGTGATTTGTGTATAATGGATCAACTATAAGGATGACATAGTGAAGACCCCCATGATACAAGGAATTATTTTATGCAAATCTTTAAAATTTAGATTATTGACTGGCAAATTTTTTGACTCTTTAGGATGATTGCTTAAGACGAATTAATTTTTGAATAGTTTTCATTATTTTCAAAATTTGCCTGTAATTTAATGTTGTACTTGTTGTGGGTATTGCCACTGAACTATGTATGGCTTGTAATCTGTTGTGCATTTGTAGTGTTCTTTTTGCAGGTATTTGTAGAATACAAGAATTTTCATTAAGGAAGCACTAACTTTTGCATCACTTGGTGCGATATATCGCTGTCAAATGTCTTGTATTCCTTCAGACTAAAATTTATAGTTCTTTAAAACAGTATTGTTTGCATCAAGTCTTGGAGATAAATGATAGATTGTCATTTATTTCTTTGCAATTAATTTTCTTTGAATTAGGGTTGGATCACTCAGTCAATATCAAACATTAGCCATTACTTTATGATTTCGACAGGGTTTCTTCAAGATTCGCTTCTGAAACTACAGTTTCAATAAAGTTGGAAATAGAAGTACACAAATTGGTGACCGTATATACAAATTTTCTTACTTTTAATGGACGAGTCGTCCGATGGTCTTCATCTCGATAGAGGTATTTATTGTCAGCGTTTCCTTCCCAATACATTTTGGTAAAAGTGGTTATTATGTAGGATACTTTTCTGTTGAAATATCTTAAAAGGTTTTGAATAATGTTTGGAAATATTAGTTCGTTGATCTACTAAGCTCGATGAGTGAAAAATAGTGCATTATTGTAGATATACAAAGGATTATTGAATTGATCGAGCATGTACAAAAAACCGGTGAGTTAAACAGTCCAAGGCTTACGTCGCTGCAAAATATTTTACAGTCTGATTTTTTCTCATCAGTTCGTGAAGTTTTTGAAAGTGTTTACGATACGATCAGTGCTGATAGTTCTCGAGAGGTATGTTTTTCAAGATCTCAAGGGAAAAATATCGAATTTTTTGTTTGTATGTGTATAAACTACGTTTAAAGTTTCGTTCGAGCAACTTCGAAAAAATATATTGTTTTTTAATTAAATTTTATAGGTTAGAACAAGTGCAACTGCGAAAGCAACTGTAGCGGCATTCGCAGCAGCTGAGGGGCATGCACATCCCCGAATTGTTGAACTTCCCAAAACAGATCAGGGACTTGGTTTCAACGTTATGGGTGGGAAAGAACAGAATTCCCCTATTTATATATCTCGTATTATACCAGGAGGTGTCGCTGACAGGAACGGACAGTTAAAGCGTGGCGATCAGTTGATTGCGGTTAATATTTGTTGTTTGATATAATTGGACGAAAGTAATAATTTTAAGAATTCTCTGCAAATATTCTGCTGAATTTATCGGAATTGTGACTTCGTTAAAAATAGTGCTAAAGTGTTTTATATTGAAACACTCTAAAATCTGACAACCGAACTGAATTATTCGAAGTATGTTGTTAAGTGCATATTAGTTTTGAATATTCTAACTTTATTTGTAAATTTTCACCCAAAATTATCTAGGATGCAGTGATTTTTAGGTCAATGGAGTTAATGTTGAGTGGGAAAGTCATGAAAAAGCTGTGGATTTACTGAAATCAGCGAGAGGTACCGTAAGATTGGTAGTACGATATACACCGCGATTACTAGACGAGATGGAGCGACGCTTTGAACGACAGCGGCGAAGAGCGAACCAAAACAGCCCTGCTCCCGTTTTCAAGCGATAAGTGGCGCTTAACGTTTTTGTTCATTCTTTTTCATGTCAAAAAATTTTTCGTACCCTTTATCTTTTATGAAATATTTATGGCTTTAAAGAAAAATTCTATTTGCTATATTTTATTAAGATTCTCTAGCTAAAGTAAATTGGTTGGTTGTTGGATTTTATCAGTTTTATGTTTCAAACTGATCAGCTTGGCCGTAAATCATCGAATTTGTAGATTTGTGTTATGATTTTTTATCTTCTTTTAAATTCTTAAGATTTCTGGTGCGGTTTTACAATATAATTTCCATCAGCATCTATGGCGACATTGTTGACTCTTTTGCTGCCTGTATTCTCGTATTGCTTATTGTTGTACATGAAAATAATATGTGGTTATGTTCAAGGCGATCACATTTGTTTAAAATTTTTGTCATTTTACTTCAGTTTTTTTTAATTTCTAATAAGATGTGGCTGCAACACAAAAATTACCTTGTCATGGAAAGTAGAGTATTTAATTCTTTCTAATATGTGTACTGATCCATATTGACAGAGGGACTATTTGTATTTTGTTGTAAATGGGTCCAGAATCCTTGAATGCATTTTAGGAATTTCTAAATGGTGGCTATATAATTATTCGGGTTTAGTTGTATTTGATCATTTGAAAAATGTTTTACTGTAAAAATAAAGCTGCATCTTTGGTCATATATTTTTTAGAATGATAAAGGATAATGTCACAAAACGCCGCTCAGATTCGTAAGCAGCTTATAAATTTGGAAAGAGACGAGAGAGCTTTGCAACGACTTCACGTCAACTTTACAGGTACAGCGTTTGCCCATGTTTTTTTTCTACTTCACACAAGTTAAATTTTTCTTTTTTTGGGAAGAAGAGAACGTGACGATAGTCTATTATCCATTTGAGAAGGATTAATTTCATTTACTGATCTTCTTTTAGTATATAGAAATTTTCTTTGTAATTGATATTTGAAACACAAGATTTTTTAAAGCTAATAAGGTAATATGGAACAAACTTGTGTTTCAGTTTTTTCGTTTCGTAGCGGTAAGGCCAAAATAAATTAGGTTATTGGAAGCACAGCTTTTTACTGACTGAGTTGAGGCACTTGTTGTGTATGTCAAACATGACTATTTAAGGGTTGGCACGAGTCTTACAATTAGAATCGATGCGATTGGACGCACTGAAGAATAAAATCCAATCTTCACAACCTACATTAAGTCCTAACACTTCTTCAGGACCAGATTTCAGTTCAGTTAAAACTTCGGATTCTTGAATCGGTGCTGTCTCTTTATTTTTCAAATGTTATATCTGGGATCTTGAAACCTGTCTTGATGTCGTGGTGTGCCACTTTTTTTTACACGTAGCGCCTTGAGTTCTGAGTTTTATAAATGCAGATTTTTCCCTTGCTGACATTTGAACCGTGAAATCTTTGTTTAATTAGTAAAATAATGCGGAAATAAACTTTGTGCTTCATTACTTCTATTTGTTTGATGAAAAATTCGTCTACTGCGCTGCGGCTCGACTTACCATCTGTTTTTTTTGCCTTGATCATCGCTTTTTTTGGTCAGTTTGGGACATGAACTCATTTTATTAAAGATGTATTTGGACAAGTGGACGTCAACATCATAAAAATTGTTGTGCGTGTCAGTGAGAAAGCTGATTTGTCAATCTCATTTTTCTATTTCCAGATATGAAAAATAATGAATAAATCAAAGATTGCAATGAAAAACTGGCGTTTATTGTTTGCGGTTCGAAAAGGCTACGCGAAGGATGGTGCTTCTACTGATTTGAAAATAACCGAAAATTGTGTTAATCGCCTTCGAGAAGTAGCCAGCTCCGGGGAGCACTTAAGAATAATGGTCGATGGTGGCGGATGTTCTGGTTTTGAGTATAAAATGAGTTTAGACAATAAAATCAATGACAACGACTTTGTTTTCTGCAAAGATCATATTAAAGTTGTTGTTGACGAGGTTTGTTTTTCATTTTGCGTGGAGAATTTGTATTATTTCAGAAAGAGAGGTTGAGGTTCTACATTACAAACTATGCCGCTCTATTTTAAACAGTCGACCAGTGATCCTTCTTTCAAAATTGTCATAGAAAATCCAAAAAATAAGTCAAAACATTGGTAGAAGTTGATCTTGTGTCTTCAATATTTGACTTATATATGCCTTTATTCCCATAAACAAGAGCTCGCTTTGTTTATTGACCGCTAGATATTTATTTCAGTACAGTCTTTATGTTGTTTAAAACAGGGGACATTTCAGCAGTCACTACAATTTTTAAAAGGCGCAACAGTCGATTATGCAGAAGACTTGATGCGATCATCATTTCGCATCGTCGACAATCCAATCGCTGAAAAGGGTTGCTCTTGCGGGTCGTCATTTGCTATCAAAATGGATTAGTTTTTTTGCTGTGATTAGAAATAATATTGTTGTATTATTTATTCCTTCTTCAAATGAGTGTGTTTTACTTCGAATAAATGTTATCATGCTTTGATCGATGGATCTAAAAATAAAATTGATTTAAAGACAGTATTTTCTCAAGTGGTGAACATGCCGTTTATTTTTTGAATGAAGTAGAGACCTGGGATGGTAGGGGTTTTTGTTATGAAACTGTGAAAATTGTTAGAAAGTATTTACTTAAAAAAACTTTTCTGCCAAACCATTGAAAACTTTGTCGTTACTTGGCACTTCCTTCGTTGTGAACGTGACATAGAGTATCTTCATGATATCTGATTATTAAAGATGCAAGGAAGGTTGTTATGCTGGTACCCGTTCATATTTCGTAGGCAACAATTGCTGACTACGCTGGTAGGCTTTTCAAAAATTCTAAGGGATCGTGACCAAAGAAACGGTCACAAAAAGGGTTATTCGGATCAGAAGCGTTGGCGATGGTTTACTCGGGGTGCTACTGCTCCTTTACTTGGCTTCTCGTTGGTGACAACATTCAAGGATTTATTTGGAGTACCACCATTTGAACTTGATAAAGATCCGCTAAAACATAAAATCAAGATGGTAAGAATCTAAGTACTGTCGATTTATACAATTATGATGGAAATTTCACTCCCAACACAATGCAGTAGTGTAGAGAGCTCTCATTACTGTTAAGATAACTTTTCAGGATATTGTTCTGTAATTACATCTACTTTTTTTTGCAAGTGGTTTTAGTAATAACTTGTTTCAACTTTTACAATATTTTGTGAAATATGTGATGAGCCATGTACTAAGTCCATTTAAAGGCATGGTTATACAGGAAGCAGCACAAGTATGATCAAGCAGTAATGGTCCTAGAGGAAGCAATGCAAATGGCTGTCGAACGAAACAGTGAGTTAACTGTTAGTCGCATTATTGACGAATTAGCCAATACTTATTATGAAATGGGGAAACTGGATGAAGCAGAACAGGCTTTCCGCAGCCTTTTGCAACGGTTTGTTTATTTTTACCAACATTTTTGGCTTTAATTTTTATTGTTTGTCTTTCGTGATCTTTCAATATCGTTTGTCTACGGAATTACCTTATCTGCATAGAAGGCGCTATTATTGTGAATTACATCTATTTCGAGTTTATCTGTGGCCAAATGTAAATTTCAAGCTTTCTAGTACTATCAACAATAATATATTTTTGAAAGCGTCGAATAAAACACTCTTATTTTGTCAGTGATTCAGATTAATGAATCTACATAAGAAGCAGGATCACGACCCTGAATTTATCGATGTGAGTCTGAAATTGTCAGATATATTTGCTCAGAAAGGCAAACTAGATGATGCCGAAATTGGTTACAAGCACTGCACTGCCAGACAAATGAAAGTATGTAACGGATTAATCTGAAATATTTTTCTGTGCAGCATACTTTGAAGTTTCCTTTCTTTTAAAATAGCTTATGATTCCCACATTTCATAGATATAATAGCCGTATAGTTTATTAATTAAACGGAACTTTGTTGAAGGTAGTCGAGAAGCACATGGCAAAGTATTCAATAAATTACAGTGGTTCTTATGATATTCCACAAGTCATTAACCAATACGGAGCTGTATTTACAGATCCTCTTGCGCTTTACGGCTTATGTCTCGAACAATATGCCCACTTCATTGTAAGTTTAGTTCGTCATATTTTTTTACTTAAGTCAAACATTGCAGATCTGATATATATATATATATATATATATATATATATATATATATATATATATATATATATATATATATATATATATATATATATATATATATAAGAAAAGCGATCATTGCTTGTTTTAACAGTAAGTATTGCAGGTACGATACAGGGAAGAAAAAAGGTTGGATGATACTACACAACTTATGGACGAAGCATTGAAGGTATTTCCTCTGAAAAATTTTTTCACTCTGATACAGTATGTAATTTCATAAAACCATTGCGGACATATCCTTCAATAAAGTGAAACATATGATTTCAGATCTCACATCAGATTTATGGCATTAACTGCTTCCACACAATTAATATGCTCAATAATTATGGAGCTTTGCTGATTGCGAGGAACAGGTAAATTTCGTTCAACAGACTGATTAATTAACACTACTTTTTGGTGTAAAAGGAATAGCAATAAAAGTTATATATTTATTTGTTATTATTATAGTGGTACCTTGATAAGATTCATGAAAGTATTTTTCTCGAATAGCTGAAAAATTCGTAAACTGCCGCATTTTCTTCATGGCTGACCCGAGAGTGTTCATGTCGTCTAGCTTTCTAATAGAAGGGGTGGAACTTTAGACGGAATTTAAGTAGCAGCTCAAAGCCGAGTTTCACGATTAATAAGGTTTTTTCAACTCGCTAAAACCAATCAGGTTTGATCTCGCGAAGAAGTATTTGGAAATTGGTATAGATAGGATATTGTATATCGACGAATGCAGCAGTCTTCTACCTGGATACTACTGTAACTATTCAGAGGCACTTTACCACTGCGGTCAAAGGTGAGCTACTTCGAAATATATTAGAGCACTGTCAAACAAAATAAGACTAAAGAAAATTTTTCACACTACTAAGATTAAATTAAAAAGATCTCCGCAATGAATTATCCGTAATTTCGTGTATCAAATTATATAGCCTACACCGAGCAGTGCAAACGTCTTTTAGAAGGTCTTAGTCCAACATCCAACATCTTACTGATGATTACTAATGCGTTAAATTTCAGATTGGAAGCACTACAATATGCAAGAAAGGCTGTCAATTTATCTAATTCCGAATCAAAAAAATTAAAGGATTATACAGTGAGGTTTCTCCAGGACATGGAAAAGGATTATAATCGACGTCGATGACTACATGTGTATTAACCATTTTGTTATTCACTGGTAGCTTTCGTCTTTTAGAACCACATTTCAGTGTTTTTAGGAGGACCAAATGTTTTGAGAAAGTCTGTTAAAAATAATAATGATTTAAAGTTCGGAATCCATTTTTTCTGACAATCCCCTAGTTAATTTTGGTATCACCGAACGCAAGATACTTTAGACCAACTAAGTTATTATCTCTGCCAAATACATCTATGCTTATTCAGCTTTAGGAACTCCCATCTGTGACAAAGTTAAAAGACCTGGGAAAAGTGAACGTTTTAGAATTGTTTAATCATCGAGTGATTTTTTAATACCATGGAGATGTGAAAAAAATGAATAAAAGGCCAAAAAATATCTGTCAAGACTAACATCCGAACTGAACTTCATTTTGTCAGGGGAAAAATTTTTAATGAAATATGTAAATACAAAGGACTGTGTGCTACGCGGAACTGCTAACTTCAAATGCATCAGTTTAAGAGACAAAATGTTTTCGACATCTCATCAAATTTCATTCAACAACCTGAACGACTGTGACATATCCAGCGGAAGCACATTGAATGTTAATTTGTAAACTTCTTCCATACCTTCATAGACTAGCATTTCAGGTATAGAAAAGTCTGGATTTATTTTCTCCTGAGTGATCATCACATGGCCATCTGTTATCGCTTTGAGCAGCAGTTGTCCGCCTCGATCTCTTTTTAAATAAACCTTAAAACAGAATAAACTATGAAAAACAGTAACGACGGCCAACGAAAAATGTGGTTCCTCGATATCTCCCGGCCGAATCTCCGTTAACAATTTTACAAAAACATGACTTATTAGTGACCGAAGGGTGCAATTACAAAACTTCGGAATCATCAAGCCTGCCCACTTCTCCAACCGAAATTTCGCCCATTTCCAGTACAGAATGTGCGATAGTATAGCCCAAACTTTCATACAAACATGAAAACCGTCCGAAACACCATATCATCTTATCTACCACACATGTACGATGACACACATGAATTTCAGTGTGTCATCTTTACATAGTTTAGACTGATAAACTGAATATTCTTACATTTAAGCCAGGATGAAAATTCATTTTGTGCTGACACACTAAGAGATCATCTTTTCGTACCAAGTCGCCCTCAGTCCTGTAAATTCCTCTGAATGGTATATTCCGTCTTGGCCGCAGCAAGTTGCGAGCAATTGAATAAACTGGTGATGAAATTCTGACTAATACTACACCACCACCAGTACATGCTGGCAACATAACTGAAAATTATATATTATAGGGAGTGGGGTTTATATCAACGAATAAACTTATCTGAATATGATCATTTTATACGCAAAAAATGTTTGTCAGCTTGCCAATATTTTCCCATCACAACATCACAAAAAAATTATACGGTGAAATACGTCAGACGTGGGAATGTAATCTAATTATAAATCTCGACAAGTTATAAGTCAGTTTTATGGAAAAGTAAGGAGTCTATAACGCGGAAGTACATGCAAGTGATAGGAGATTAAAAAAGTATCTGCACTCGTTATGAGCAAATATACTGAACCTCAAGTATAAATCACAAATTTGGTTTAAGATGATAAACCCCAATGAACACGTATTTAGTGGCTGGTACTATATTCTACTTACTATTCCCGCTCCAATATGATACGTTCAGGTTTCCAGTTCTATTGTCCTTTGATTTCACGAAATACAAATTATTCAAAAATAAAATTAATGTACGCGGACGAGATTTTCATGCAAGTTGCATTGGTTTGGAATTGAAGTGCGAGAATGTCGTTTTTTTCGTCCCAATGTTTATCATCCTGTCACATGTTGATGATTTGAATCAGAAATGGGGCTAGTAGGTTTTTACATCGTTCATTGCATCACCCACTTTGCTCTATTTCATCATTCTCTAGAACCGGTTTTTTTTTTGTTTGTTTTTCGGTCAGCGTGAGAGGAAATGGAGTTCAGCTTTGATTTGATGTGAAAGAGAGTTTATGACGTTTTGCTTTTTGCCAATCTGTCATGCTCATCAAATTGGTACACTAGCTAATATTACATTATTTTAGGTTACATAATTTCAGGTGATGCTTTTCAATGGAGCCCTGTGAAAATAGTGGTAATCGTTATGGGAAAAGGATGCGGAATACAAACAGTATGTTCCATTCATTTATTATTCATTTTTATTTTATATTCATTTATTCATGAGCCATGCCATTCTTGGAAGAGCGATTAGTGCGTGATATAATAATGCAAAATACAATTTTCTACTAGTTAGCTTCTAATTTAAATCATAACGGACAGAAAGATAGGCTTGGACGGAAATATCTGTACTTTTTGCAAGGTCGAGGTTAGGTGTCAGAAAAATTTTTTTAACAAATGGTTATAATGAATGGATTAGTATTTATTCCTTTAAAATTATATCATTCAAATCTTTAGAAATTCCTATTGTGAAATTCACAAAAGCAAAGGAACAGCCAGCATCCTCACTTATATCATCTTTTCACAGTCATGACAACGGTAAGCATTTATATAGTGTTCAGTTATAGAGTGCTGAATATTATGCTTTTATTTCACTTGAAGTTCTCTTATACATTATTCGGAAATTAAATGTTAACAAAAAATTTAAATCCCTCAGAGGACAGTGGAAAATTTGGCGTATTGTTTGATGATTCGGTTTTTGCAAATGAGTTCGATCAGGCTAATGATGGGAGCCAAGCTTGTGAACAACCAAAACACTCAAGAGCTCAGAAGTTTTTGTCGGTTTTGTCAGTGAGTCTAACCGTCACTTCCATCATTTTAATATTAGAGGTCTCTTTTTTACAGATTAAGACCGGCAAACATTCGTCAACGGTCTAAATACTGTTATCTAAATAATATCTAAATACGAATATATAATATCTAAATACTCATCACGTTTAGATGTATTTTTCGCACATTGCATCAAGCTTTATCAATTTCTTTATTGAATATTGGTGAAGAATTCATGATTTTGATAGCTAAGCACATATTATCATTTACTTTCTGTTTCTGTCTTGCACACATTTTCTTGATCAATTCTGAAATCTGTTAATCTAAAAATGAGATTTCAGTTTGTAAAATTATTTTATTTTTCGGTAACTGGTGGAAGCAATGAGAAGTACTTTTGGTGGTATTTACACAATTCCATTTTGTTTTTGAGGGAGAAAGAAAACGAATTTTAAATGTTCCGAGTGTTTTGCTACACTTATTATTTTTTCCAGCAAGGAACAAGTGGATGCGATAGTGACTCAGCTGCTTCATGCAATTCTAAAAGCAGAACTGCAAGAACGTCGAGAAGGAAACTGCGGTCCTCTTTATCTCTTCATGTAATGAACTTCTTGTTTTTATTTGGAACATCTCTCATAGTCCCTAAAGAATGCTGAAAGTTAGTAACATTTTTCTAGGAATACGATAAAGGAAAATGTAGTAAAACAAAAGGAAAAATGAAGCAAAGAAAGAGGAAGAAAAAATCATATTTGCAATGCCAGTACATACTTTTGGGTGGGGTTTGGAGTTTCACAACTTAACTTTGAACCCAAAGATCAACTGAAATGACCGCTGTTGTTCATCTCTGATGTTCAGACCTTGTAATGCCTATTTCAGCAACCTGAATTAATCACTGCGGGAACTAGTGATAGAGATTCAACTGGTTCCAGTGATTCATCATTTCGGGCTGAAAATGTGTCTTGTGTGCCTGCTGTCTTTGATACTAAGAATAGTGAGCTTCAGCAAGCGCACTCAGATAAGAACAAAAAAGTTACAAGTATGAATTTCAGTGCAGTGATATTAAGTGGCCTTTTAGTGTTCACCATTATTGAAGTTTGGAGTATGATTTTTTTTAAAGCAATTTGTTTTTAAAACAAAAATTCGCTTAAAAATTTATAGGTATGACCCTAAAACGAGTTAGCATTCATTTTCAGAAAATACTTACTCGTCTGAAGAAATTCATCAAGCAATTGCTGTTCAAGATGCCTACTGCGTTGAGAGTGAAATTGGAATGCAAAATGGCGGCCATTCAGCAACAGAATCGGTTCCTGTAAGTAAAGTATGTCAATATGTTGTTTTAAATATGTTATTTTTTAAGTTTTTGAAAAGAAAAATCAGAGAAACATTACTTTACAGTGTTTCAGCATTACTTTGAACAAATTTGGTCATTTGTTGCACATGATGTCTGCGAAGCGTTGTCATTTTTTTGATGTAATAAAACATGTGCAGAAATCGAATCATTTTCTAGGATTTACTTATTCAGTCATCATCTTTTTTCGACTGGTTCCATCTCTTTAAAGCAGCTGGTAGCAAAAACTGCAAATTTCTGAAGTTTGAGCAGACATGGATGTTTCAGGTTTTGATCAGAAGGTGAGTTATGCTTATACTACAATGTAGATGTGTTGCTTTATAATTCTGAGAAGCTTCCATATGGTTAATCTGTTGTACTCCTGTGCACTAATATCAACTCAACCAAAACGAATAAGTGAAGTGGCCTAGCTGACTAAGATTTATTAAGATATTTATTCATATACCTACATGAAAGATTATGTAGGCCCGAAAATGTCATTGTAATAATAAACATAGTGTAGATTGCTTCATTTGTGGAAGTGGAACCTCTAATTTATCGTTTTAGGTATCAAATTTTACCTTTTTTGCGGCATCGCGTTCTTTCATTGATTCTGCTCCTTACATTCTCCATTCTTTTCCCGGGTTTGTGTGTTATCGATTTTATTTTTTTAGGAAATCGTCAGTATATGTATAAAGATGAATGAGCGGCGTTACTTTTTGTATAAATATTTATTCTTGTTACAACTTTTGAAGGGATTACAAGAGTTTTAAGAAAAGTTTTCATAATCTCTGAGTTTTTTTTTGATAATTTTTTTGCAGTAATTTTTTCAGGTTTCATAAGCGGTTTGCTTTGGGGTTTATACATATCATTTGTGTGCTTCTTGTTCTTTTTTGTATCTGAACCAGTGGATAAGAATCTTCCTGTACAAAGCGGTGTTGTTTCAAACATATCTGAAGAATTTAAAGAGCAGGAAATTTCAAGAAATAAAATACATAAGGTTAGCGCGATTATTCTTAATTTTTAGTTTGATTCGCTGACTGTTAGACTCGTCTTAAAAAACTTTCATTGAAATATTTTCCTTCTTTGCATTTCACATTAGCTTCAATTGAACTTTTTTGGTTTTGATCTATTTTCTGTGATCATTATACCTTACCATTTATAGCATAGTTTTTCGGTCTAAGTATTATTTCGTCATGTTGCGCTTTGCTTTAAGATGCAGAATAGAGCATTCATTCGAGGAAGAATTGAGTCACGATCTGTCGTAATAAAACGAAACAGCTTATTTAGTTTATATGCTAAATCTACTTCGATTCTGATGCTCCCATAGAGCTGTAATTAGATGTTCTTGAATTGTATCAATCATGAACATGGTTATGCTAAGGAGTTGTTGATTGTACTGGTATTAACCTTGGTATGATTATATTATGGCCTTATAGGGCTGGATGAATGAACTTCGTGGCAAATATGATTCGTCGACTTATCATGTCAATAATGCTCAGACGGTTCTTGTACGCCTTGATGGTAATTTATTGCGCATTTCACGCCCAGAACGAGCCGTTCTTAAACATGCGTTTCATACTGATCCCACATTAACAAATGCAGAACCAACAATTTCGAGCCAAAGCATATACAATTTAATGGGAGCTACGGTAATATAATTTCTATTCGTAACATTTTTACTTCATTTTTGTGTATTTGCTCTTATAAATGGTCAACATATCGTATGTTTAGGTTACACTGCGACCCAAACGTTTGGCAAGAAGGCGTTGGTGGAGTCGTAAATATCCAATACATATTCGCTTAGCTTCTAGAGATAGCGAAATAATGAGATTTCCATTACTTCGAAGATCACTTTCTGCGAATGAAGCAATCAAATTTTCGAACCCTGCATTATCAAGTAACGAAGACTGCGGTATCATTGTACACCAGTTAATTGGAGAGAAAAAGAAAATAAGGTTAAATTATAGGTTTCATAAATGACATGATGTCACAGTCTCTTTATACCTTGCGATTGCGATTTACGCTTTTCACATGAGGCATGGTGTAGCTAATTTATAAAAGCTAGTCTCGGACTTTCGTGATTTTTTGTAACCAAATGTTTCTAACGTCATTTCATCGTGCAAGCTCAATGTATGAATTTTCATTTTAAGGTTACCAGGATCAGAAGAGGCGATGCATAAAAACAGTGCAAAATGTCATCCAGAAGAGAACTGTGATGGACATTCGCGTGTGTCTTTCTTTCTTGTTGCTCCTAACATTTTGTCATGTATAAATTGCTCAAAAGCTAGATAACCATTTTAATTAATTAAGCTGCTTTATAATGATCTGCATAGATTCAAGGAGTATGTGTGTGCTAACTTCCGAGCCGCCCGATTTTAGTGATATTAAACTTTTTTATCCAAAATTTAACTTGTTTTGGCATTCGTGAGATTTTCCCGAGGTATTTTTTTCTTTTGGGGATTTGAAGCATAATTTTCTTAAATTCCCATATCGCGAAATAACCCACTTTTGCAGATTGTATGCTTTGCACAGAAAGTGGCGAGGGAAGTTCAGATGATAGTTTATGCTCTGATGAATGTGGAAATGAACGAAGTAGCGATTTAGCGAGAGGCCGGAGTTTATACTTCTTTGTTCGTAGTGCTAGAGAAAAAGAACGTTGGTTTCACAGGTAGCTTTAAAACATAAAAATTACAAAAAACTTTCAGTTATTATATGGGACGTGGAAATTAAGTGCTAGTTTTTCTGGGCAGACTCAGAATTGCATTTTCATATTCTCTCTTGATTGACTTGTAATTTGATATTCTGGAACATTTTAAGTTTGTTACCTAGCGGAAATTTTTTCCTGATAATTGTTTAATTGGTAACTTAGATATTTCCGTTAGTTCAGCTACGGTAACTGGAATATTGCAGGTTACGAGAAGCGTGCAGTAAGTGCAGCATAGGGACTGCGACGATGGAGGTAACTATTTAGACGGTTTTTGCTTTGAATTTATATAAAACTCAACGTGAAATCTTGTAAGCTGGTAGCCACACGATTGGATAGATTGAAGCTGAGTAATATCTGATAGTAATTGAGCAAAATTTGAAAGTTTCAATCGAATAGAGCCAATTACTCAAAACGATTCAGGTGGACAAGATGTATATGGAGTTGAAAGTTGACAAATACATAGTCATCGGCAAACGAGCCAACCCAGAAATGAAAACATAATTTACAAGTGTGAATTATTGATTAATCTAAATATTTGTATTAAGTGATTGGACTTTTTACTAGAAAATAATGTTACAGCTTCCAAAGAGCAATGTGAAAGAAGTTTTGACGGACCGTCGATTTTCACTTCCCCTATCAATGATGGATTCAGATTCGTTGAAATTAAGTTTGGAATATTTTCGTTACGTCAGCAATCGCATGGAGCTCAACGAGTATGAAGCTTGATTTTGATTTCATACTTTTTCTGATATTTGCTAGTTTTAAAATAGCAAGTTTTTTGAATAATTTTTGGTTTTCTTTTTTGAAACCTAACTCTTTATTTCTGCATAGGTGTATTGATGAAATCCTCAGAATTTCATGTGAGGGGAACGAAAAACGAACTGATGGCAATGTTATATACATGGATTTGGGACGTAACAAATGGAATCCTGGAAGAGCCGATACCGACTCACAGCTTGTTATGTCTGTAAATGCGTTAGCTGCTAGGTTTGAATTTCATTCTCTGGCACTCAATTTCTTAATGGTTTTATCATAAATATCTGTACATGACATGAAATGCTTCTGAGATGTAAGTGAGCGACCTTTTTTGTCTTTTCTTATAGTTTTCAGAAAAGTGATTGTTTTTGGTAGTCATTGAAGTTTGCGTAATATATTTCAGAATATTTTATGACTTTTGTCGAAATGCGTATTGGTGTAAACAAGTGCAGGACAAAATTCAGTCTAAATTAGCAACTCTTCACGTTAGTTTATGGTTTCTTTGAAATATATTTTGTGCAACAGTTTTTGTAAACTACTTACCATATGTATTTTTTTAAGTAATGAATTATCAATTTAAAACAATAAAATAAAATGAGTAGCCGAGAAATTTCGCTAACTAAAAACTGGAATCAAATAAGTTTATTTAATTTAAATGACATCTGCTAAAAAATAGGCGTATAGATCTCCTTTTACTAACTGATTTCAATTCATTAAAAATACTATTTGGTTTGGATTTAAACCGCTGGTTATTTTCGACAATTTGCTTCTCAGATTTAGTGAAATAGTTCTCCTATTTCCTTCAGTTGCCATATTTTATCGAAACTCTGGAGCTTTCAAATTTGGATTTGGGCACTACTCCGCCTGAAATTATCGCTGTTCACTCACCTCTTCTGGATGACTGGGGGTTGTGGATTGATTTCGAGGTATCTGCTATCGCTGTTTATTATAATTAATTTTAGTGGCAAACCCAGCTATGGATGAAGCTTAAGCCAGTTTCTACATTTTCAGTTGTTGTTAGTGAGTATTTCCTTCTAGGAAACGCTGCTAGGCTAAATTTAATTAGTTTAAGAACAAAATATGTGTCAGTGACATAACAAATGGAAGTATTTTCTTGTTGTAGCTAAAGTACCGCGGTAAAATCCATTTGACATTGGAAACAAAAGTCAATTTAATGCGACTGAAGGAGGGAATGCACAAGAATGGAGTGTGTGGAGAGGTACAGTTTTACATTTGTAGTCGACTTAAATATTAAAGTAATACTGAAACTAAAAATTAAATGAAGCAGTTGCTTTTAATTTAGATTAACAGAGTGAAAATTCCAATGCGCGTTCATCACTATTCTGATTCCGATCTTCCAGAATCCCCCGAAAGTAGCGCAGATGAGGATTTTGGTTCCAAAATGGATAAGTTAGTTTATTTTGAGGGTATTTAAAAATCAGATCTGTTCTCGGTAATATTCGTTGACTTGATATTTAGTGCAGAATGGGCTTGGATTAAATTTCCTTTTTTGAAATGTATGCTTTGCAGAATTCAGATAACCAAAGAAAGTGCGGGTAAAAAATTACTGAATGTGGTTGATAAAATAGCTAGCAGTAATCTCTTTCAAGGTGCCTCCGAATTCCCTCCTGTAAAAAAGGTCTGTTTTTCGCTGCAGTAACTAATAATATAGCTTGTTGCGTTTTCATAAATTTTGATTTTCTCTGTTTGTATTTTTGTTTCTTCTGCTTATATATAGTTTTTTTTTTTTTTCATACAAGGACTTAGTTATTTTCGACATGCCTTCAGTTTTTATTAATTATGTTTTAGTGTACCTCTTTTCTGTGTTACTAACGATAGGGACTTTTCCCATTTTCTTTTAAACATTCATTCCCATAGCTTATAATTTTTTTATATTTTAATAAATGAATTTGGAAGGCTGCTTCATAGAAAATAACTTATTGCAATTTAGATGATAGTGGGTATATCTTCGACACGTTTGTTGTTAAATGTCGATGTAATACGCTTAGAGGGCACTATGACGATCAATATTCCTCCACCTCCTTCTGACAGACTTTGGTAAATCTCCTTGTTTGCTAATTAGCACACTCATTTTTTTAAAATGATTGATGTAAATTTGTGCAGAGGATTTCATTATGACGTTGAGAAGCTTCAGATTGACAATTTCAGGTATGCATTCCGTACTCCACCAGAACTTTCAATTAGAAGTGTTCCCCAAGTGGGCGACAGATTGGTGGATATGAGTACTGTCTCTAGTTGGATTGAAAATAAGCTTCGCTTACTGTTAGAAAAAAATTTGGTCTGTCCAAATATGGACGACCTGATTATTCCTGTAATGAGTGGTAATGAAATTTTGAATGGTGGATACAATTCCTGAGTGACTGTATATGTCGTCTGGTAACCCAACGTTATAGCTTTTGGCCTATCCGGAAAGTACCTAGAAAATTATTTAATTATAAAGGTTTTTACCATAATCCTTGTTCTTCGTTTATATTTTTGTCTTTTGAAATTATGCTTTGTTGATGTATACAAGCTTTTCTTTTGTTTCAGTTCTTTCGTTCCAGCTCTGAGCTTTTTCTTTATTTGTGATCTAAGCCTGAGCTTATGTTATGCTTACGGATATATTTGAATTAATGCAGGTAGTAGTCATGAAGTAATTTTTAGCAAGAAATTCTAGTTGTATTAAGCTATGTAAGTTTTACGCTAAATCTAGCAACTATTTTCAATTTTTTGTGCTTTCAGACTCATGAAAATAGTTATCCAGTTAGGATGTATTGTTTTCATGATACTTCATTAATATATGTTTGCCGATTATGTACCCTTTCTTATTTGTCTTTAATTTCTGTTGACTTAATCAAGCCTTGTTCGAAATTATTCCATTTTCGTATTATTGGTATTCTTTAGGAACAACAACAGGTTTTATGGCCTTGTGTAATTATAAAAACAAATTTGAAATAAAAATTAGATGAAAAACAACAAGTTTTTTCTCGTCCCACCTTTTTCATTTGGTCATATGTTATTTGAATGCTTTTCTTTTCATCGTTTGTCTTATTTTACTGCTTTGAATTTATCACCTATTAATTATGCTCATTCTATGGTTCGGTGTTATTTGCTGGTTGGTCTGCAACATCAAAACAAATTTTCAATATGTTTGTGAGCTAAATTTGCGAAAAAATCATTTTATGAACTACGTAATTATTAAGTCTCATGTAAATGTTAGCCCGTTTCTCACACCTTTTACTTCATTCTGATGTATTCTTCGCAATTTCGAGCGGGCATTTAGTCATGAAAATGTGATTATTTGACTGTATTAATTATGTTTATTCTATGGTTCGGATAAATATCTGGAATGAATTTGACGAGTAAATTAAACCGTCTTTGGAATATAAATTAAAAAGAACAGTTGAACTATTGCGTCTTCTAAGAGATGATATTGCATAATGATCAAAGCGTTCGTGGATGAGGTCGGTGTTTTTGTTATCGGAACTAAATTCAAAGTTTTGCTAAACACATTTTGGAAACTGTTCTTATGCGAACGAGTTTATTCACACAGTTGATTACGTAAATGAGAAAATCCATCAAAAAAAAGCGCGAAATCATAACCATCAAACTGCACAAAGAAATTGCTGTCACACACTTTCGAAGGGATTGAAGCCCCTTTCTTCATCCATCCTGAAATTTGAACTGTTTTACGATCTGTCAAATGAAATAAAGCAGTGCCTAAGTCTAGAAAGCTCAGGCCGATGTCGAAGGCACGCTTATTTTTGTTTTATTTCTGTCACAAAAATGTATATTGTCTAAACATTAAAACCATCGCACGGAATCAGTTAGAACAACAGCGTAATTGTTCTGGGACACCGCTCATTGATATTAACTGGGATAGTAATTGACGAAAGGATGAAATTTAATTTAGTGAAATCATCAAAGTTGTGCGACGATGATGCGCACTACTTGGCTATTATCTTTATGTCTTCGTCTTCTAAAACCGTGTCAGATGCATGTCGATTAATTCACTGCGTTTGATTTCCTTTAATATGTTTGAAGTTTTTGAAAATATCGCCATGCTTTAATAGCCTAAAGTGATCAGAGCCTATCTTCGTCTGTTGAAAATTTTAAGTTTGAGAAAGTAGTGGTGAATGGTACAAACATGACGAAGCAATCCTTATAACAGCAACACAAAGTTCCGCTTGCTGTTACATTGCTGGTCCCTCTATAAGCTCTGCATCTGTGCTTGCTCCAATCAGAAGTTTTTTGAAGACACCACATAAGAGGTGATAAGTCGGGTGATGTTTTCACTAATTCTGGTATTTTGTCCACACAACCAGTCTAAAATAGTCAGATATCCGATCAGATGTTCTCCTAACTTCATTCGGTGGACTCATCCAGACTTTTAATTCTTAGAGAAAATGTATGGTATCTCTCTCTTCTCACCATCTGAAATCATTTACTTCTGCTAGTCACCTGAAATCACTAATTAAGTTTCGTAGTTATTACTGATTAAGATGACAGTATCTTGTGTATGGTATGTGGACTCTTTTGAATAAGAAATAAAATCGCATGATGAGATGAAAATAAATATTCAGGGAAATTAGATTTTCCACAATTTGTCCTCATAAAATTAAAATTAAATTCTGATAGTTTAAATTTAAAAAATAATTCAAACCAATCATTCTTTGCTAACCAGTTTCTCATGTGAATTATGATAACTAAATTTGAAGCAACCGCTTGCTAGTGAACACTTCATTGTTTTCATTTTCGGTTTACTTGAAACAACACATTGATGATAAGATTGTGGTTTTTTTGTTTTAGAATGAAAACGTATCGAATAGGTTAGATGATGTGACATCAAATTTTGTATATCTGCAAAAAAAATTAGTGGGATGCTTTTTTTTGGAAGAAAAATGTGAAATTCAATGGACACTCTACAAGTTAATCATTTCATCATTTTAGTCTAATCGACACTTTACAGTACTAACATAGTACTGTAAACAGCCATACTGTACGGTGTTACTCATTGCTGTTTCAAGAAAAATTACATACGGTAGAGACGTACTGTTACATGGAGTTGTAGTGTTTGATTTACACAGTATCGTATAGGTTGTATGATTGTTTCTTTTAGTTACAAAGAAACGCTTCTTCGGTGCAACTTCCTGTTGAAAATGAGAATAGTGTGATTTGTATAATCGATAAAATAAGCCAGAACTGTGAACTGTTATAGCTACTGCACAAACAGGTATCTCTTCTGTTACCTGAAAGTGAGTAAAATTATTGTTATTATTATTATTGTCATAAATTTTTTGTTTTACGTATTCTTAGTTGTTACGAACAAACACAATTAGCGATACCTCTTCAGAGCCTTCCTCTAAGCTAATTTCTTTTCCAGAATTAAATATTGGTCGATGACCGGTGATACTGGTGAAAAAGCAAGTTGGTTTACTCCAATTCGATGATGCCAGCAACATTTCAGAATTAATTTTAGCATCACATTTTCCCTAAATTTAACAGATTGGCAAACAATATGAAGGATGCTAAATATGTACTGTTGCTATTAGATGGGAATAACTCAGGTTTATATTGATATTGAAAAGTATTGCGTAGTACGTAAAGGCCTTTTTCTCTCTAATTGTTGCAAAATGAAAACGATTTCGTTTGGTAAATTAGGCAAATGTACAACGAGATTGTTGAAATCAGTGATAAACAAACTGATTTCGAAGATTTTTCTTGAATTCCACATTTGCAGGTATAATACTGTAAAATGCTCCTCTCACTTTCATAATTTTTCTTCAGATGACAGTATGGATCTCTCAACGGGTATGTTTGATAAATCGCGCATGACAGATGTTGCCTGTAATGATAACTTTTTGTGAAGAGAAAGAGAAGATCGGATAAATTAGCACAAAATAGTTATTCATATCGCTTTTGCTATTTTTGCTCTTTCGATCTCTCTTTTTATATTCAAGCGAAAAATTTCTGTTATTACTGATGCATAAGTCATTTTGTTATTACTAATATATAAGTGTATATAAGTCATTTTAGATAAGTTCTAAACAAAATAGTTTCTTTCATTTATGTTTTTACTCGTCTAATTGATGGCAGGAAGGACACAAAGCACTACTACTTCACATGAATTAGATCAAACGGAATTGATCAAATTTGCTGTAATTTACTGTGAACATTTAAGTTAGGAGTTTTTTAGGTGAAATAGGCTCAAATTATTTGTATGCTTAAATTCAAAATCAAATGAGCAATGATAGAATCAAAACCTGTCATTCACACCACCGTCTACTGCTACAATCTTGTGAGCAAATGCATATTTGATCACATTGAGATCATCAATAAAAATTTCCTCCCGAAATCTGTAATCAAAGTTTCTCACGCATTCGCTAGCTGTGGATAAAGTGGCTCTCAGGTATGCCGTGGATTGATGAAGACATGAATCGAAAAGGCTGAAAAGAAAGGATTTCATTTTTTGCCATTGAAAAATCGAATTTCATCCAATAAAATTCGTTAAATATGTTAATGACAATTATTCGTTGGAACAAAGCTCGAACTGATCAATCAGTCTTTTGTTGTCCACCATCCTCTCCTCCTCCCAACACATTGGTATTTTCATCCTTTTTAATTTATTTCATTCCTTCTTCCCGTCAAATGTAATATTTAGTTCGAATCAAATTTTCACTAATGTCAATTAAAAAAAATGAAATAATTTAAATAAAAAGGAATTAAAAGATTTAGAGAATTTTAGAGGTCAAACTTAAAAAGGTCAGACAAAATATAATTAATACTCAGTAAAATATTGTGACTTCACGGTCAAATCTTTATAATCAACATTTTTCGTCCAAGTGCTGCATAAATTGCCCACACAACAACAAGTCGATTGAATCAGAACTGTTTTTGCTCGTAAGACATCGGTTAAACACTTTGGCAAGTCATGCCTACATTGCGCCCTTTTACACGTCCCTTCAGAATCCGATCTAACCTTGTACTGAATGCTGAATATGCAATTTCATTATTAAATTATCAATATTAGCGCTTCATGAATTTTTTCATTTCAAATTTCTGTGTAGTTGGAGTGATTAAGTAATATAAAAAATTTGACCATTCTAGAAGTTTTCATACAACTTTTCAAACGTCGAATTACCACTGAGGACAAATGAAATTCATTTATCTGATAGTCTGATGCAAATTTTAACAAAAAAATTATTTGCGTTTGTCTTCTTACACTGATACACAGTGCTAATAAGAAACTCTGCAACTGATCTTTCCCTACAACAACCAGACATTCTGCAAACATTCTTATACGTATAAATCAGCCTGCAATTGACCCATCTTGTCTTTGACAGTAGTTGATTGTCAACAATTTGTTAATTACAACCGCTTTGTTTATCTAGCAGTACTATTAGAATCGATAAAGTAGTCGTCCCATATGAAGAACTACCACTACTTTTTTACTTCATCAATTCTTAAAATAATCGTTGCTTCGAACTTATTCATTTTCGATATGCTTCTTAAATTGAAGAAGTAAAAGTGATGTAATTCAGTACTGTATAATGAGGATTATGGATGCTTATAAACCTTTTCGCTTCATTATTTTGGAAGTAAAGTGAAATTGTAAATTTGCAGAATCGGTATCGCATAGGTAATTCTTCAGCTTTTAATTTCTTCCAAGCAATTGAAGATTTAACCGAACTGTTCGAGCTTGAATAGGGAAAAAATTCGGAGCAGTAGTAACGTCTTTCATTCAATCCCGGAATGGTAATTGTTTCATCCGATTCTGTAAACAGACTATTCTTGAGTAGCAGAACCTATGAGAACTTGTAACGTTTTCTTAAGCGCTTCACATGTCGCATTAGTTAAGGTAAACAACCGGAACCGGAAGACACATAATATGCAATCATGCAATTAACTCATAGCTCTGTAGTTCTATAAGCATTTAAGAGAGAGAATAAGTAACAGAAGGGAAATCAATGAATATATTCAGAGATTCAACAGAAAACATAATAAATAAAAAGAGCAAAATTTAAATATTATCATTTCTTTTTGCCTATCTACGCTTTTTGTTACATTTTCGAAATAGCGGAAAATTAAATTGAAATGAATAAAAAGTATTGCCGTGGGGGAAGCTGTAGATGAAATTATGATATGACCACTTGATATCTCTGTTACCAAAATCGATTGATTCCATACGAAGAGCAGACTGTGGATTTTGAGTTTTAGCTAATTCTTGCCAGATTTTCTTATTGCTCTCAACAATAGCGCCTGTTCTCGGCTCATAGGTGCAGTTAGACGGATTGCGCCAACAGCAACAAAATATAAAGTATGCTTTCTCCGTTTCCAACTTCAAACATTGTACATCGTCAGTGCCTGCTATATCACTGTCATTGCAAAATTCTTCAGTTTGAAACATATCCACTAACGATTTCTAAAAATCGAACAGATTTTTCACACTTCAAAGAAATCTTATTGATAAAATTTAAATGCAATATTATTTGTACTTTACAGTATTCCAACCGAAATATTTGCCTTTTCTTTGCTGAAGATCAGTCAGTCGTCTCTTACGTTGCTTAACTGTAATGTCATGAATACCGACATTACGCAAGACAAGTGCACCAGTCAGAATTCTATTAATAACCTTCCCCTGTTTCATCAGAATTGAAGCTCACGACTAGAGTCGTTTGAAAACTAAGGTAGCAGATTACATACCATCAAAGCCATCTTTCCGTATTTGCCCGGAAAATCAAGTCAACAGGTCAAAAGCTTTAAGATTACTCTCATCTTAATGAATGATTAACTACATTTCATCAAGTAAAATTTCTTACAGAATAAAAGACGGACGTTTCAATTTTATTCCAAAGCATCGGACCGCTGTATACCTTCATCAAACTATTAGCGTTAATGACAAATATGCACGGCGCATCATCCACGATATTTTTCTGAAATAAATCTTTCTTATACGTTACAAAGTAGCAATTTAAAAAATAATCTTAGAAAGTATGTGAAATTAACTTCAAAATTAGACGTAAGCAGTTAGGAAACTAAAAGATACCAATACCATTCTTCTCTTCTCTTCTCACAAGATGGCATTATTTGCAAAATAAAAGCTCAATTCATTAAATCATCTTGTAATCTAATAACAAGGATATTTCATTTAATGAATTCGCAAATATTCTCAAAATATAGGATTCACTAAAATCGCATGTACCACTTTGTCGTTGAAAGTGTTAAAACAATATTCGTCACTATCGAGCAAAGGTTCCAGACGTTTCTCATAGTAATGATCCAACAAATCTTCCCTTATTTGTTTCGGATTGTATCTCTGCACAAAATTACTGTAAACTTTCTAATATCGAAAAACAAGCAAAGAATGAATTGAACCATTTCTGATTTATAAGTTAAGTTTGCATCAAAATGTTGCAATGAATAAAGTTTAGTGAATGATATCAATTTCAGATTATTCTTTTATATACGTATTTCAGTGGAGGAATGCCGAAAAATTCTTTACATTCATCTGCAACATATCAAATAGTCTTGAAAGTAACACATACAAAATTCTATTAAAACAACAAAAAAAACTCTCTCTTTCTCTCTTTCTCACATACTTCATATTTCGTGCAGTTATTGCAACAATAATAGGACACTTCAGTGAAGGTATATGTCACCCTATAATTATATTCGTAGGAAAATTACAAGGTATGGAAGTGTTTGACTTATAGCAGCGATCGAATAATCACGACCGTTACACTTTTCATTTCATCAAAGTGATAAGTGATGCTTTGTGACTATTTTTAATGTCTAAACTAAAATTACTCATTTTCAATTATAAACATTTCCTATATTTTCAACTTCTCCATCATCAATATTTCATACCAATGAAGTACGTCCGCCGTAACCTCAACAAATGTAATTCCGTAGTGATCGTGATTCACTTTACTGCATGTTTTCGCAATGTTCTTTTCAATGGACGAAGATCTGCCATTCATATAAAATCCGTCTTTTTTGCTTTCGGATATCGCGATAATATCAACTGCCCACCAACAAAATATGAAATTCTTTAAAACATTTATAATTACTTGAAATGAAAATTGTTATACTGGAATTTGATTAATTAGAGCAATTTTCCTCAATTAATATCAGTGACGTAAAATGATAATGAAATTTATACTAAGTAAATAAAACTGTAAGACCATCAAGATTCATTCGAATTACTAAACAAAATATTCTGAAAGGATTTCATTGCCATGACAGGGACATCATCTTTGGCAATGCTTATTGCATACTTACCTTCTCTCCACACCTCTGTTGGTGTAAAGTATTACGAACTGAAAATAATCAAAGGTTGACAGATTTAATAGCAAAATATAAAGATGAAGTTAAAATAAGTGGATTATTAAATCACCATAGACTCTTTTAAATTTACGAAGTGTTTGGAATTTGGTGTTAAGATGAAATAATTTACGTGACTTATACGTTTGTCATATGAACGGAGCATTTGAAATAAATTAACACTGAGTGCTAAATTTGAATTATTGCAGAGGAGAAGATAAGAAAGCATTAGGGTGAATTATGAAAAGTTAATGGGAAATTTTTTTCAAGTTAATTCCTGCGAGGTATATCAGTATGAGATGAATAAGAAATTGAAGAGAAAAAGAGAAACAAAAATTTTCTCATCGACTTCTTTCACATTCTTATTTTTCATATTAAAGGATAGTTGCAATGAAAGCTCATGAACAAATAAATTTTAAAGTCATCAAATAACTGCTAAGGAATTTTTATAACACTCAACGTAGATATTACGTAATGGTATTTATCAGTACCAGCTAGCAACAGCAGTAGCTTTAAAATGGTACGCATTCCAAAGCACTTGAAAAGAAGCCGCCGTGTTGAGGAAAACAGCTGAAGGATGGAAAGCATGAACAGTAAATGACGATCACTGAATAACTTATTTATATGTGTGTTTCAAGCTATTCCAAAAAATAGAAATTAGCATATTTCTAGAATTTAATTAATGTAGCAGAAGAGAAGAAAGCAAATAAGCTCGTAGTCTAAGCTCCGAAAACTATACGCTATGAGACTGTCTCTCAACGATTGCTAAAAAGTTGTAAACTGTGAAGAATTTCCTCCTCAGTGATGTTCATCGAGAAACTTCAAAAAAAAGTGGTCAGTTATTGACTGGTTGCTAAATACTTACTTATAAATGAGAAATGTAGAAAAATGCGGTATTTCTTTTTGAAAACCATCATTACTTGTTGAGAAATGAACTTTTGAAGTAAAAGTCATCTGAAAAGGTAAAAGTAACAGTTTTTTTGCTAACATTTTCTCTTTTCAATGTTTGCTTAGCAATTACCAACTACAATTTCAAAATGCGAATATTTATTTTGGTTCAAGTTCACGTACGGAACTATGTCTGAGTGTCGTCTGAGTGCACTGAAATAATTAATAGGAGCAAAGATCAGCTCGTCGTCTTTCGTTGAAATCAAAATCAGCACATTGATTTCTGTCAAATAATTCTTTGTAAACGGTCGTTGAAAGAGTAAGTGTATGTTGTAATATGTATGTTGTAATCGTTGATTGATAACGTCTCACATATTTAGACATTCTCTGTCGAATATGATCTATCGAACGACACACTTCATCCTACTACTTCCACATTCCCCTTGAAGACTTAGATTCAAAATGCGTTTGTATAAAGCATTACTTCTGATACTGTTGGTGGAATTTATCACTTCCTACAAAATATTAATATTCTCACCACGTCTGGGTTATAGTCACGTTAATTTCATGGGCAGAATAGCGGATATTCTGGTAGAAGCTGGGCACGATGTAGTAAGTTCTTTGTTCATGAAAGTCAAAGAGAAATTTCAACTATGCTATATAGGAATTTAACTTAACCTTTGTTGTCAAATAAAGTTATCAATCAAAGTCAAAATAATCGTAAACAATATTTCTTAGTCCCATTGTTTATATTAAGATAATAGTAAAGTTTTGCTCCATTTTACAGACTGTTTTCGTGCCAGATTTGAATCCAGATGTATCGAATAATGGTTCCAGTTTGGCAAAAATAATACGGAAGAGATTTCCAAACAATCAATACTTCGAGAAAAATTCATCGGAGAGATTTTGGAAGAAGAAGGGAGATAGCATTTTGCAAGTCACCCGGGTTTCTTAATTTTTTTAATTCAATTACTTTAAAATATGTGACAATTTTACGCTTACTTTATAAAACGTTTGAATCGTTAGATTTAAAATGGCACATAGATTCTTGCGCAAAAGTGTGCAACTATGGTACTTCCTGTTTTCAATGATTTTATTTTATAGTTATATCGACGACTGGCTGATGCACAAAGAATGTCATGTCAAAGTAAGCTTAACTGTCATGCTTTTATGATTCCTGTAAATTTAAATTCTTTCAATTATCTTGAAAAATAATGAATATTTAGAACACCTGGAAGACGATAAGCTAATGGATTCTTTGCGGACAGAACACTACGATTTGGGTATCACCGAACATATCAATTTCTGCGGATATGCAATTTTCAAGAGGATCGGTCTCAAAAACCATATTGCAGCAATGGCAGTTAATTTGATGGAAGTGAGCAGTGACTTGTTTGGCGTAAGCTCAAATCCAAGTTATGTTCCCGGTTTGTTATACTTTCCCAATTTTTGCATTTTGTCCTTTTGAATGAGGCTCCCCTCTGTTAATGCAGTACTGGAAAGGCCACAGGATTTTCAATTAAATTCTAAATAAATCTGTAAGGGTCAATATTCAATCATTTGGTAATATTTCCGCGTGAATCTAACTTCTGTTTCAGCAGGTTTCTCTTCCAAATCAGATAAAATGAGTTATTTTGATAGACTTACAAACGTTATTATATACACAATAACTTACGGTTTGACAAAGCTTATTTGGGAACCAACGGCGCAAAGTCTCCAGCATCACTTGCCCGATGAATTCGATTATATTGTGTGTCCTTACTAATTAATATATCTTGTACTTCTCTAATTAGACGCAAGCAGCATCTGATCTATTATGTCACTCTCTAAAATGTCCTCCTTTCTAAATTTTCGTGAGTCTAACTAACCAGTATGATTTGAAGCTCCCAGAAGTATGTCTTAATGCGCAACTTTGTTTCTGTGCTTTAAAGTATTTCTAGCTTCCACTTGCTGGTCATATGTTAGTGTCTAGGAAAGAAAGAAAATATTGCGTTTGAATTTTATGAAACATTACTGAAACTGTAATGGTAATGGAAAACAAAAGGTAAAATGAACAGTACTGTGAAATTATTAAGGAAGCAGTGAAACAAAGCTCGATTGTCTTTGTCAACACCGAAGAATTGCTAGAATTTCCTCGCCTGGTCAGCCATAAAGTTGTATTTATTGGCGGAATAGCTGTTTCAGAAGCTTCACCACTCACTGAGGTACGTGGTATAACTCAAAGTATGGAGCGAAACCATTTATGTGAATTGTGCTGAATTTACCTTATCATCCAGGATTATCAGCAACTTATGGACCATTCTGAACGTGGCGTCATTTTAGTGTCATTTGGAACGGTGGTGAAAAGCAAAGACATGGGTAACGATGTGAGAAAGATATTCGAAGATGCATTCCAACAATTACCTGAGGTTACTCTTTACTTATTTCAAAATTGAAATCTAAAGCATTTTAATTTACTCATTTTAGTAATATGGTCTGGGATTGATCAATTAGGTTTGTTTCAAATAAGAGAGATAACAATTAGAATAAAAATAACATTATTAGTTGTTGGACAAAACGTGAGGTTATTCAGGCAATGCTCCTTTAGATCGCTTTCATATGGAAATATGAAATAGAAGAAAGAGAAGTGTACCTTTCAAATGTCTTTAAAAGGAATTGGGTACCGCAAAATGATCTTCTCAGTGAGTTTCTTTTATTAAACTTATTTCCTGATCAATTATACATTTCGACACAGTATACGAAAATATGCCCGCGAACAGTCGTCTGATTTTTTCGATTTCAGAAATCATTACTTTAAATAAAATTAACTGAGAGCCTGAATCTCCTTCATCCTATGTCTCATGACTCAGTTACTTCAGGAAAAAGTTGCAGATCACCGCAATCTTTTGGGCTTTGTGTCTCACTGCGGTCAAAACAGTCTCATGGAAAGTATCAGTGCTGGAGTACCACTCATTTGCATACCATTATTCGCTGATCAGTTTAGAAATTCCAGGGCAGCAGAGAGTAGGAGTGTGGCACTTGTCCTGAATAAAGAAAATCTTACAGCAAATGATTTATCTTCTGCACTTAAAACCATCATCTATGATGAAAGGTAAGTAGTATTTGCATATCAATGCATGCAACTGTCCTTCAGCTTTAGTCCCGCTGTTAGTGGAGAGGTCTCTTCTAATAGATCACAAGTCTTCACCGATCATTAATATTACAGTGATGTTCTAAATTTTCTCTTTCAGTTATCGGAAGAATGCGCAGAAATTAAAAACGATGATAAGGCATAAGCCAATGTCTGCTAGGGAACGGCTTGTAAAATACACTGAATTCGTTATAAAATATGGCCCATTTGACAACTTCAGCGTTGCCGATTCCGAGCTGAATATTTTCCAGTACTTTCTTGTGGATGTTTTGCTTGTGATAGTACCTTTCGTCTTACTGGTGATTTACATATCTGCTAGTCTTACATTGCGCCTATTCTTTTCGTTTTTCTCGGTTTCCAAAATCCTTATTCGCCGACTTTTTTCGGTAGAAGAGTGAATGTTCAAGAATAAGTCAGGAGCGATATAATTCTAATTGAAAAATTCTAATGCAGTTCTTTGCAAAATAAAGATACGAAAGACAAGTCGTAGTTCTAGAAGTTTAGCGTATTGCACAGTTCATGGAGTTCATCTCTCTGAAGGAGCATAAAATTTCAGACGAATCCGAAATTACCCTTCCATTTTACCTTTAGGTGAGGAAAGCAACGGATTAGTTTCGCAGCCTCATTATGAAAAATTTTTAAGAGAAATCTATTTCCATTCAGTTTTAGAACTAAGCATCCACTTTTGTCATATTCTCTACATGCAGGAACAAATGAGTATCTTTATTCAGCAAATAACCCTTTGCACGCAGGAATCTTTGAGGCATTGAAGTGCTTTGTCACTGAACTTAGGACGTCCACTGAAATCAGCGTGTGATATCCACTCAAGGTCAGGACAAAATTGAGCTAACAAATAGATTGACTTATCGGTACATGATGTTGCCCGAATTCTCACTTCCTTTAAGCAGCACTTCCTGCAAGTATAGTTTCCAAATGCACCTATTAAATTACCAAATAATACAGCGTCCTTGTCATTCTTTAAGGAGATTTCATAGAAGGAGGCACAGCTTTCTATTTAATTTTAATGACATACTCCACACAAGAATTGAAATTTTCTAAACCTAATTCCGCATTTGAAACATTTTATGAGTTTGAAAAAAGTAAATGAACTTTGTAAATAAGCTTATGAACTAAGCAAAGTTCACCGCGCTAATGCAGCAAGTCCTTTGTCGGTGACATATCTGCAACCATTCAAATTAATATTCCTTAAACCCATACAATTATCTGCTAACAGTGCCAAGAAGCGGTCGTCAACACATGGAATATGCGACACCTCCAAGTCCTAGAATATAAAATCCTAAAAATTTCACAGGTCAATAGCAGACACCTTTGTTGATGACAATTAAATTTCATATTTCGTAAGTCATTAGAAATAATCTGTAACATGGCAGAACTACAAAAAGGAAATTTTGAAAAGCAGCGAAAAGTAACGGTACTGAAAGAAAGCACTTTAAACCAAGAAAGTATTTGCAGACAAGCCAAAAAATTTTAAAGCTTTATGCACCGTGATTGAATGCGCTCCACGTGCAATTGCAAACAGAGCTCTGTAAGTTGTTCGAAGGCGGCACAATTTGAGTGATCGTAATCTTGAACCTGGTGAATGTATTCCACCTACAATAAAAACGAAGTTCACTAGAAATGTAGCTGTTTAATGTCTCGGAAAACTGAAAATGAAATTACAGATTATGCCTGGTTTCTGCTCGGTTCAGGTCTGTTATTGAAAATCAACATGCAAAAAATCTTGACGAGTCAAAATGCAAACCAGCAAAAAACAATCGTAACAGCTTGTTGTTGATGTGTTTTACGTCAAGTGCTAAATGACTTAAATTTGGTAGGCACTGTATTATCAAATTGAAAACACCATCGATGATTATTGGCAGCGATATCTAAAAATCAGTGGTAAAAATAGAAGGCATTCTTTCTCACATGATTTTCCGAAATTCAAAAAATCAAATAAAGTAAGAAGTTGTAAGGATTCACATTAATTGAAAAAAAAAATTAACTAGCTAAAGTAAGGATTTATAAATTCAAAATGAAAAAATTTAGAGAGCTAAGAGCAGAAACAATGCTGCCTGCAATACCATAACAGTTTCTCAAAATCACAGAACATTAGAAAAATCAACAGCTTACATGAAGCCGCGTTATCTTGCTTCCAATATATGGTAAAATAGAACGTAAGAATGTATTAGCATCTTCCACACATCGCTAAAAATGGGTCGTTAAGTGTAAATCAATGAAAGCCTGACACTATCATAATAATTAAAGTCTTAAGAATAGAATGGTAAAGTGTACAGTTTACCTTAAATGCATAACGACCAGCATTTTTGTACTACTGAATGTTCAAAGTGCACTCTTTGCGTACACTGGTGGCCTGCAGTAGAACAGGCCAAGATTTCAAGGATGGCAGACCATGTTTATTAAATTCTTACCCAGCTTGGTTCCTTGCAACTCATCTGTAGATGAATACTCGTCAGTTGAGGTAACGTCTCTAGGCGATCGATTAAGCTACTTACGTCCTCATCACCGCATACTGACAACCGTAACCTACTTACGGTTGGTGGTAACAGAGGTAAAGTGAAAAAATAATTTCCTAAAAATTTTGAGACATGTCACAAATTACAGTGTGACAAGAAGTATCGTCAATCTCCAACAATTACATCACGACATTTCGATTGCTTTCGGGTAAATTTGGTAATAAATATTCTGAACTGGGAACACATAAATAGATATATTTAAAGCAGATAAAATCCAATATTGATGAACAGTCATATTTTGAGTATCATACAATTGCGATTTCGTTAAATGTATGAAAATACCACAGTATGATAACAAGAAATAGAGTAAGTATAAAAACGAGAATGGAGCATCAAGGTAGAAAAAAATGAAACAGACCATACAAATCAACATCGCGCAATCCTACACCAGCAATTCTGTATTCAGGCATTAACGCAAGCTCTCTCTCCACCTAAAAAGAATTTTCAAAAAGCGAAAAAAAAACAAAGTCATTCAGTGTCACATTTTTAATTTTCAATTACCAATCGAATAAACGTAAATTTCACGAAATGTTGAAATTATAAAGAATCGGAAGTGAATAATAAGGCTTTTAGAAGCGTACTTCGAAAAAGCGACAAAGTGATAACTGTTTGATATTTGGACAGTTACGACTCAAGTAAAATAGAGCAGACGAAGGATCGACCACATTTGGTAAAAAATCCAACTCCAAAATAGATAATTTCTCTCCGAGATAATGTGCGATATCATAAAGTGCCTGATCATTTAAACCTGAAGTTTAATTAACGAAATTTAGTCAGCTGCATGAAAACAATGGTTAAAAGGCTGAATTAAAGCAGATATTTATGAAACAGTAAATTGAGGATATACGGAATGTTTCGATAACTGAAAATAATAACCTCTGCAGTTATTCAAATATAAACAATGAATATTACGATTCAAATAAACAAGTTGATAGATTCCATCGCTTTTAATCTGAAACCAAACTTATAAAATTTCATTAGAATCTAAAAAACATTACGATGATGTTCAGTACTATAAATAGTGACAGCAAATATTATACAAACAGAATGAGACTAATCTTGCAAAGAGAGTAGACAAACAGAATATAGCATAATTCTCCATCTGAAATTTACGTCATTCATTCAAATCTTAGTTCTACCCTTCTTCCTACAAATGAATGACACTCATAAGCCCTCGGACAAATGCCTCTATAGACAGCATGGATAAGACACGTAGGGTGCAATAACTGCGCCCAATACGCGCAGAATCAGACTCGTCATCCTCTATCTTCATAGGGCTTGGAGAGACGAACCGGTAATACGCCCGGTAGCAGGACGCTTCTAAGCCACTACACCAAGCCACCTAAACACATATGACATTACAAGTAACTTAGACATCTACTCTTCCTATGATATTTTTGAACACGTATTACTGAAAGCAAACCATTGTACAAGAGCTTAGATCGACTGTGTACAAGAAATTCGACTTTATCAACGATAAGCCATTTGATGTGAGCTTCTTTAATGCCCTAAATTCTAATTTCTCCAGTTTGCGTTGTCCACTTGTTATTGCTCTAATACCCTGAAATAGAGTTAGGGAGCAGTTCAGTGGAATGCTTTCTTACCAATTAAGGAGATCTGAAATGAAGATTCAGCAGATTCAAACTTGAAGTAAACTTCAAAATATGAAATCCTTATTACCTTATCAGTGACGTTTTGACAAAAAATGATTGCAATTTGTTGAAGTGCACGATTATGAGCTGCAATTGCTTCCAAAACACTGTCGGTCATTTGATCGCTTAGATAAAAACGTAATTCCGTAAGATTCCTTCCAAAGGATGGTGACGATACAAGTTGAGCGCATTCTGATAGAAATAACTGAAAATGAAATTTAATTCATGCAAAATGATTTACTGGAAACGATAAAATAGCTACTAAAAACTTCATTCATACTTAAAATCATTGAAATGATTAGTTTTCGTGTAAGACAATCCATGGTTATACGTAACTCAGAGCTTATTACGTCTTTTTTTAAGAGTTGAATGAAGAGGATTTGCTTTAGTCTAAAATTTAAACTCATTTTATAGTTCGTGAAATATATCTCTGGACATTTACATTGTTCAATGGTTTCGATAATTTCGATATTAATCATAAATTCACTACCTGGTCATGTGAGCTAAAGAACTCGAGCAGACGCTGTTTGCAAGATGTGGGTAAATCAGCCAAATATCCATATAATTTATGTTGGCATGCAGCTGCCAAACATATATTGAATAATGATTTAACCATTTTTGAAACATAAAATGCTAAAAATTTACATCCTATAAAAGTACTGATGTTAGTTGACCTTACTTTAAGATCTATTGCGTTGTTTGTGTTACGCTATTTAAATTATAAGTTTTCTTAAACTGCCTCGTACGATAAATTTTGAATTACACAATTCTCTCTGTTTCTCTCTTCACATTTTCTCGCTCTTTACTATTTTCTTGTGCGAATTATACATGAGAAATATTCTACAAGTATGAGTTAGACGATCGATGATTTCAGGTGTTATCTGTCAAGGTAGCAGCAGGAGAGAAACTTTCCGCCTAAGTAACATAAATAAGACTTAGACGAATATTTAAGGAAAAGAAAAAAACATTTGAAGTAGAAAATCTTTTAGCGTGAGAATGCAAATTATTAATTCAAAGAAACGAGGCAGAGGGAATTTCAAGTAAAGAGTAGGGATACTTTTCTTTTCTTAAGTACTGGACATTTCTTCGGTCAATCAACGTTGCGAATGTGTGAAGTTTATGGACCTTCGTACCACCAAGTATGACCTTAGTACCACAACTTTGGCTTGCTGGACAAAGCAGTAAATAACAGTCGATTTACTTGAGATTGTAAAAAGATTGAAAAATGTTCTGCGAGATATTTTACATACGTAAACACAAAAACTGAAACGGTAAGAGAATCGTGCAACTTACAAAGTTAAGAAAACAAACACAATTGGGATTGTCTTACAAGGATGATGCAGGAGAGCTAAAAAAACCCAACTGATGTTATCAGTTAGCTTAGCTTATGATTAATGTACACTTTACGAAAAAACTTATCAGTGATATGGAAAGGGTAGAGAGGGATGGCACGAGGAACAGGATGGGATTGCTAACATTGAAGGAACAGCATTGATTGAAGAAATAGCACTAATCGCGTCATCAATGTCTTATATTACGTCGATTACCGACGCTGTTTTTTTTTGTTTTTTCTTTTTTCAAAACGCACGTCAACACCTGTTGAGAAAACTGATTTCTGTCTTCTCACTGAATTCATTGAACAATGAGCAGAGAGAAAGCTGCTGACGTTGACGTTACGTTGCTACACTACGCAATGTAAGGAATACCTAACCTGAGGAAGTTCGCTACAACGAGAAATTGTAAGAAGCCAAGACTTGAATGGTAGCAGAAGCAGCAGCAGCAGCGGTGGGAAAATGTTTATTATTTCACTCGGGTGGTTGTGCAAAGCTCGAAACCAGCAAGTCAACGCCTGTTGGGATTGCGATGTTATGGATGATGCTAGTTAGTGCGTATCGTATCTGTCATGTGATAATCTCTCACATCCCAACATCTCTACAATCTATCTTCTCCTAACAATCTTTTCTCCTTTTACTGTCTGCCTTCCCATAATATTCGCTAATTTAAATTTCAAGAATTACGCTGTAACGAACGAAACACTTCATGAAATGGCTGATTGTGACTAGTATTTTGGATTTTTTGTTAGACATAAAGTTGAAGGAATACGCATGAATTTGTGAAATTTCTTGATTGACGAGATGTTTGACGTGTAAAGATCAAATAAATACAGTCACGTGAGTGAAGATGAATGGGCTCGACACGGAAAGTAGAAGGAAGATGAGGAGAAATCTATGTGTAATTGTAAGTTGCACAGTGTTCCACAAGCAGTTGAAGATTCGGGTTCTGTTTTATGCAAGCCACAATACTCGACTCATTTTTGTATGTCATATGATGCGTTGATCTCTAATCTCAGCGATGACTTCTACGCGCGTTCATTAACGTCTACGTTACAGAAATGTTTGCATTGCTTTACAGATGAAGACACGGAAGACGACATCGGAAGCAACAAGAGCGTCGAAAAAAAGGCAGCAATTAATAACTGTAGGAAATGGAAGGGCGAAAGATTTGTCCGCTCAGATTGCTTCATCTTTGGGATGCACCAATAACGATGATAACAAAAGCAAGAAGTAATCCAACAATTTGTGCTTAATTAAGTAAATAGTAAATAGAACTGACCTGACATGTAAATTACTCAAACTCGAAACGAGTCAATTTCTCGAGGTTAGAAAGCATAGTCAGTGGATCAGGTCATTGCACTAATAACTGGCTTAGTTACGCGAAAATCAAGTAGTCCAAAGTTAACTCAATAAGATTTATGCTGTGGGAATATTTTGAGGTATGATCACATCACGCCTGTATCAATTTTTAACACTTGTTGAATCACCGCTACTCTAGTTCTTACTGTTGTTAGTATTGTGCATTGTTTAGCTTTTGTTATGCTGTAATTTCAGATGTATTTACAATTATCGTATTTGTCAGTTTTTATCATTTAGGGTTGCACCGGCAAAAAGAACTCGACCTAATTCTCGAACATCTACTGGCTTACCTGCCGTCATGAAAAAGGGTGGAAAGATTTCTCATCAGAAAAGCTCCTTCTCCACAAATTCTTCAATCAAAACCAGAGGGTTATATAAAAAGCAGTATGTTTTCAATTCTATTTCAGACGTTACTATTCAACAGGCAGGCGATACTGTTAGGTATGCTATAACGGTTTTACATTTGTATTGCTAACTTAAAGAAATGATTTTCTAATTTATTTTAGGTCACGAGAAGCGGATCACTGCCGGTTGTGTAAAATAAGTGCTGATTTTATGACGTGTTCTGTTTGCGAAAGTAAATGTAAATTTTTTCTGGCTGAATATCTTTTTATATAATTCTTCCACATTTTCATGATGCGTTTGTAGTGACTACGTATTAGACCTTAATCTTAAAGTAAAGCTGCACACATTCAGATACATTATTAATTTAATGAAATCCTATTCGTAACCTGTGATTGTGTTATATAGCCCATAATCCTTGGTGAAATCTGACATGATTCTTAAGCTTATGTTCATTACCGAGAATAATTTTATTTTTTCAGATCATTTGGAATGCTTGGGATATACACCAGAATCTGTACGTTTAGTGTCTGAAAAACGGTTCTATTCATGGATTTGTCCAACATGTATATATTGCTACAGTTGCAATGATTTCATATACGACGTAAGTCTTTGAGAATACAGTTCTCTTTTTATTTAATTTTTTATTTATTTAAAGTTTTGGAGAAAGAATGTTGATTTTAGATTTCACTTATTTTCGTCTAAATATTATTCTTCTTTAATCCATAAATTTAACATTAGCATTTTCAGCCAGAGAACGTGCAGTGTTTTGCATGTGATGCAGCTTTTCATGGGACGTGCAGACCAAGTTCTGGAGCATGGATAAATCCGAAGGATCCACTTTCGAGTTGGTTCTGTGCAGAATGTAAACATCTTTTGGACATCGAAAATAGGTTCGTAAAAATCGGAAAAAAATTGAAATAATTTAAGATGGGAGTGTAAAAATCAATTTACGAGATAATTCATGAAACTTTTGAACTAGTTGAAGTTATTGAAAAGTTGGGGATACAAAATTTATTCGGTTCACAATTCAACAAGAATTTGTTACATGCACAGCAAACTTTGAGGCCAAAAAAATGTTGTTTTCCAAGTTCTATTTCTAATTATCGATACAAACTACTGTGATGTTTCAATTTCGTTTTGAGTTTGTTGTTCAAATTGAGCAAAGATTAATGCTATAAGCGCGGGATTAGGACTATTTTTTGGATGTTGAAAAATTCGAGAGAGGATTAAGAGCTGATAAATCTTTCTAATCACCCGATAAAAAGAATGTTAACAATGGAAACGAAACTTTTAGTGAATCGTTAAATAGTTCCTCTTCATCGAATAGCTCGTTACAAGAAAATGGATCAACGGGAAGAAAGTCATGTTCCTGGCACATAAGGCGTGATTATGCAGCGACGTGTTTCTGGAAAGCGAGGTTACAAGCCGAACGAGATGCTGTACGTCTTTCATTGTTCTTTTTTTCATGATTTATGGCAGCGTAATGTCTTCATGGTTTCTTCTTATTTGACATATTCCTTCAGTGAAACAGACCGTTTATTCATGAATTTCCAGATAAACGACCAACTGAAAGATTTTTGTCGGAAATATTTGAAGGATAGAGAACAGAAAGAAAGAAATCAAATGAAACGACAAATAGGAAGTGAAAATTTTCCACTGAAGAAAAAAATGACTGCAAAAAATGCGAAAGTTATTTTTATTTAGCTTTTTTCATTACTTACATGGATATTTGCTGCTGTCTGTTTTAAGAAATTATCTTTTTTATTGTCATGGAGTGCGGACGCTCTCACTTTACCAAATCCTTTATATCAGGATTTACTAAAATATCAACTTCTAGTGAACTGTTACATATTAAAAGTGACTTAAAACACCGAACTAGAATTGCATCTATCGACTATGAACATAGTTGAAGAGAGTCTTTATTTTCATTTCTGAGTTATAAAAAGTCAGTATTGTGTAAACTCGTTACAGTTTTTCAGAAAGTAAAACGGAGCGACTCAGAAAATGAATCAGCTAGAAATATCAGTATTAGGGATGGCATCAAAACTTCTGCTCATGGAAAGCTCGAGGAGCAGTTAACAGAGACTGAAAAACATCGGGCGATGAAGGATAACTCAACTGCTTTTGATTATAATTTGTAAGTTTTCTTTCTCACATTTCATTGTTTGCATTCTACAATACAGCTTCATTTTGACGTTTATGACGAAAAATCAACAAGTTGTGCTTTTTTTGAAAAAACAAAAGTAAATTTTAATAATGATGTACATGCAGAAGTAAAAGTGAATTAAAACAGGAAAAAAGATTGCAAAGGTGTCCGGATATTGTTGGGAACTTTAAAATTTTCCTTCTGTTTGGGATATCTTGTTCTGGCACAGCAGATCTGTTTGTTGAAGATAGATTTCTTTTGAGGTTCGTTTTTTCTTGGACGTGTAACGACGGAATGCTTGGACGTATCCCTTTATTACTGAAAAAATAAAAAAGAAATATGAGAAAAAGGTTCAAATTACCTAGTGCTAGAGGTTTCTTAGCTAATAAGGATTGCCTAATTATAACCAACTAGATTCTAACTTGAAGCGGGCAGTGTATTAGAATTCACTATAAACAAGGAATTATCAACTGTAGAAGCTATGGCGCTCCTTTGATTTGAACTCTTAATGCAAAGTACAAAATGGACAAAAAATAGATTGGATTAATTCAAATTTCAATTTGCCTGCAGTCAATACAATTAACATGATGAAAATTTCCAATGCATAGTATTCTTTTATTGCTTCACCTGCTCTGTTGAATTCATTTTCCAACTTCCATCAGTTCTTCTCTTTGTTGAGTGATCTCTTGCAAAAACGCTTTTCCTTGTTGAGATAAGGTCCTGGATTAATTGCTTCTTGTTTAGCCAGTACCTCGATTTCTGCATTGATTCTCTCAATTTCAAAGTGCTCTGAATTTAGTAATCTTTGGATTGGATTTCCTAGATCTACATGGGGCGAGTATTCAGATCTTTCGGCTTTTGTATTATCTTCCCTAACAGTAATATTGGATAATTAATTGATAACCATTCAACAAATAATAAAAGGTTATTTCGACGTTGACAACTTTTTTAATATATTACCGAATTATTGTTGGGATTCCGATTGCGAAATATCGAAAATATATAGGAATTTTGGATTTTCTAGATGTTTCCTTCAAATTAATCTCTGCCATGAACAACTGATATCTTAGTGCAAATTTTAAATTTATTTCTCTTTTGGGTTTATCGATTTGAATTACTTTATTTTCATGATCAATATCAATACTAATGTTGTCCCTTCAGTAAATCTATTCGTTGTTGTGATTGTTTCTTCTCTTTACTGGGCATAAATGAAGTTTGTAGGTCGTCTATAATAAAATAGTTTCCATATCTGTTTACATTGAATCATCTAATTTTTCGAAACAGCAGGGTTTGCTTTTATTTCATTCAATAAAACGATACTATTATTTGTTGTGTATTTTCCCTTTTGAATTGTGCAACCCTGCATATTATCAAAGTCAGTCATATGAGTCCGAGTATGCACAGCAACCTTGATCAGTGTAACATTCCGAATTGAGATCTCTTCAGTTCTATTTTTCGGGAATATTAAATGATATGCACACTTGTTGAAATTATGGAGGTCGCCATTATTAGTAGTAAAGTCTTCATCGTGGAATTTGACCGAGCGATGGGTTATCGTTGTCCATTAGTTTAGAGGTTCCTTGGGTGTAGTTGATTGGGATTCTGTCTTACCTCGCTGTTCGATTTCTAGAAGATGTATGGTCAATTTAGAAGTTTCCAATCTATTAAAGTATTCTGTATGCTTCAATCTTATTAATTTCCTTTATTTCTGCTAGTTTTCCAAGTACTGAGGCGTGCGTTTTGCTGATTTACTAATACCATTTGTCCTTCAGAGGAAGTTCTTGTTTTTGTGTTTCTTGGAGATTTATGTTCTAATTGCCTACTTTCTCTCAAGCTCATTAGATACTCACTTTTCCATGATTCCCAAAATGTGTCAAGGAATTCTTCTGCACTTGACCAATATTTCTTGAGTATTTAACTTATGAAGAATGTATTCGTCTTGATTATTATTACTGTCCACTGGTATTATTAGGAAACGTTTGGTACTATGAAGTCGATTGTATTAAAATTATAGGATTATCGAAATTTACTTTAATAGCGAGCATCAGATATATATTCTAATAAGATTGTTAAATTATAATAGTTTTCTGCCTACAACCTTTCTCAATGTCCACTTAGTTATAGAGATTATAAAACTTATCCAAGATCTAGGTCGACGATCTACAATCAATTACGATTTTGATGTTAGACTGTTTCAACTTTCAACCTATAACTTCTAATTGCCAGTGTATTTTTCCAACAGCATCTACTACTACCTCCCATTCTCGATCATTTTTATTGATGCAGTGCAATTCGTGTTATAGAGCGATTTTTTTTAATCACTTATGATTGTCCAAATTTCTTAATAAGAATTTTCTTTACAGTATCATAATTTTTTTGGAACAATTTTGTTCGTTTTTTATGAGCGTGGTTTAAGTATTGGAGCACTACTTGAAAGTTAAGTGTACTAATTGAAATTATTTTTATATTTTTTTAGTGTTATTACAACTTCTTTTCCTTTATTTAATAAATTTAAAATAGCTTTTCTTTGTCGACAATTCGATTGTATTTTTCTTCTCTTTCTTAGTGGGATCCAGATTGTTGATGTATTGTATCCAATTTACGCTGTCGTTTCGAGTATGCGGAGGTGTAATTCGAGGCGTATTATTTTTTTTGGCTTGTATTGTTGATGGGTTTCTTGTACGGTAAACATCTGATCCAACGGTGTCAGATTCATTCCTTTAACTTCCTCGAGCAGTTCCTCTAGTTTTTCTTTTATCGTTGCACTTCTCGGATTATAACGGTAAACATTTTCTAATTTGTGGCACCAAATATGTTGAGGACTCTAGACATTTTCTTTTATTCGTGAGAACAAGATTAGAAGTGATTTGTATACAGATGAATGGGAGCCAAGCAAGCTAATGGGAGAGATTTCTCATCTAGTGGATACCGCCTTATAATCAACTAGGCATCAAACATCAAACTGGCTAACACATTGAAATTCATCATAAACAGGAATTATCATACATATGAGTCATATTTACTTGGAAATGGCGATTAAGCAGATGTCATAATTTTAATCCTTCATAAACATAACCATTGCTGTTGCAGATACACCAGTGCTAAGAGAGAATTTCTGGCATCTCAACCACCGGAAGATTTAAATGCTGACGAAGAAAGACCACCTCAGACGCAATGGATCCACTTTGGTTCTGAACGTTTACTGGCAATGTATCCATCACCCTATCCAAAACGTATTGCGCAATCATCCAGTGTTTACGTATGTCGATTCTGTCTCGTGGCTCTTGAAGATTCTACGTTATACGAAATACACATGGTCCTTCCTCATTCATTTTTTAATTTATTCATTTAAATTTGTTTAGTGTCTTATATTACTGATTAAATGACATTATGTTTATGTAGGTTACATTATCTTTTTATGAATATTTCAAAATTTGTCATTTTGTTTTACTATATTTACCTCATTTAATGAATTGATAAAATGTTGCGTTTAAGGCTAATTGTGAGTGGAAGCATCCGCCAGGGAATGAAATTTACCGGGATGATAGACTATCGTTTTGGGAAATCGACGGCATCGATGAAATTGTTTGTTCATATATAACATTTCTTTCTTTTAAATCAATCTTCAGTAGTTTATATCTGCAACATAGAAATCCTTAATGTTTATATAATTATTGACGTTATAAAAGTTGTTTCTAATATTTTAGTACTGTTTTAGGCTTATTGTCGAAGGCTGTGTTTGCTTTCTAAGTTGTTTCTGTTTTCAAAAACTCTTCATCATGAGGTGGAAACGTTTCTATTCTATATCTTGACGGAATATACAGTGGAAGGTTACGTGCTCTTAGGCTATTTTTCGAAGGTTTGTTTTCATTATCATTTTTAAAATCACTATGAAAATTGGATAAATAATCGTTATTTCAAAAGTGCTGTTTGTTCAAGGAAAAAAATCCAAGCAAAAACAACAACTTGAGCTGTTTATTGACGCTTCCATCATCACAGCGAACTGGATATGGCAAATTCCTCATTGATCTCAGTACTTTTTTCTGTTTCAACAAGCTTCATTTAATGTGAACTGAGTTTTATACCAATAAAACTTTTTTAAATGTCTGTTAGTCTAAATTTATTTTTTAATAAAGCCCTTTTTCGGTTACAAACTTTCTTTACGAGAACGGAAAATTGGTGGACCTGAGCATCCACTTTCTGACATGGGTTTAATCACATATCGAAGCTACTGGAAAGCAGTAATCATATGCTACATTCGAAAGCGTCGATCGGTGAATTCGATCTCTATCAAAGGCATAAAATTTAGCTTTGTCAACATTTAAACAATATTAGTAGGACTTCGAAAGTACTACTAATTATTTGCTTCTTACTGAGCATTCCAATTTAGAAATATTTCGGAGATATATAAGTTTTTTCATTTTAAAAGACTCAATTTTTACAGAAATGAGCAACGAAACCGGTGTACATTCAACAGATATCATCAGTACAATGCTTGAAAATAAGATGCTCAAATACCGCGATGGAAACTATTTGATTAATAAAGTAAGTTTTTATTAGGATAGGTATTATAGGATGATTGCTTAAATTCTGCAAATTACATCCTTTAGGGATTTATTGTGTTGCACACATTAAATTTTGAAAGCCAAATTTTTTGCGCGGTCTTTTTTTATATTTGAAATTACTCCTACTTCTTTCCTGAATACGATCTTTTCTGGTATTTTTAAACCTAAATGATTGAAAGGACTACATTAACTTCATTTCTTTAAAACAGTTAATTGATTGTTTTCTTGCAACTGATTAATTTATTGATAAAAGAAATAGCAACTTATTTAGAAAAAAGCACTTGCGACACCACTGCGTACGTTCCGCCGACGAGTTGTGCATGATGACAAACTTATTTGGGAACCTGAATTTGACGTTGAAGATGCATTTAAAAAAATGGGCTCGTATGTTGATTAGTCACTGAATTCAGCGTGTTAACTTTCTGTTAATCATTAAAAGTTCTAAGCTGAAACCGTTTCAGTTGTATTTTTATTGTTTTTTACTCCCTTCTTTGTATTTAGTGAGACAGCATCTCATCATCATTGTTTACAGCATACTATAATGTTCTGAATAAAGGTTTATAACTTCCTTACTTCTCTTCTCAGATTTTCTTGAAAAAGATTGATTTGCTGTAGAAATCGGAACTATTTATTTGCTTTTTAATTTCCCCATGTTTTGTACATTTAGGAAGGTTGAAATTTCTTGTTTACTAAGTATTTTGTGATGGGACTTAATAACTTTAAATCATTAAATTGATAACGTTGAAAGGACTTGGTAACTTTAAATCTTTAAATCTTTATTGTTTCAGTTAGCATTCAGGTTTGGTTCATTCTAGTAGGAAAATTTTCGCGACTGATGTATCAACAAAAATAGGCTTAACTGATTGGACAATTTTTTACAGAGATTTCAAGAGGAAAGTCAAAGAGCTCTACTTCGGTATTTTCCATTATTCACTACCGATCAAGCGAAAAATCGGTTCTAAATGCTTTGTTCTTGTTCTGCCTGTAGTTTTTTTCCATGAATTTTCCTCCAATTCATTTGATTTGTAAAATTTCTAATGAAAACTACGGAATGTTTACTCATTCTTTAAGAAGTTTCGAATTCCAGTTTAATAGTGCAAAACTACATATATTGTATAAAAGATGCCACGAATGATCGATTTGCCCTGTGAAGTAATTTTAATTATTCTGAACTACCTTCCAAGTCGTGACTTGTGGCAAAATGTTCGTTTAACATGTCGTTTTTTTGCGGCGATAATTGCTGATCAGAGCTACTGGAAACGAAAGTTGCAAGTAGGTTTTATTCTAAAAAAGCCGATGGTGCTTATGAAGTATTCACTGTATAGAGTTCTTTGCAGTTGTTATATTTTTCGGGATTTATGATGAGACGAAGATTTTTCGTCATATTTCAAGTTAACTTCGAAAATATTGCAGAGAAAGTTTGAGGTTGAGTTGCCATCATGCCAATTATATGGCTCAGTAGCTTCATTATCACATTGCTGTGTCAGAATAGAAGAAGAAACGAAACGATGGAAAGATGGAAAGTATGACTTTTCTAATTTGTTATGAAATGTTAGGTTTTCTTGTGGGCGGGAGATTTTACGTTATATACATTTCCTTCCAATTGCTTAAGTTATTAAGTCTTTCATTTCTTTTAAATTATAGATTGGGACGACTTATTTGTGCGGTAGGACATGACGGAACAGTTGATGCTGTATCATTGATGAACTCATCGGCGCATAAACGATTATGTATTTCTGGTGCCCGAGATCGTTCACTAATCATTTGGGATGTAGATACGATAACTGTTAGAGCTTGTTATTCAGTTTTAATAGTTCACTTCAAATTGTTTTTGTGAATTTAAATTTAGATTTCATTTTTTAACAATTGTCATTGTTTCTGTAGTGTTTTTCTTTACCAGTTACCGAAAATGCTTTATTAATTCATTTGGCGACAGTGCTGAAAAAAATTTTATGTGGACAGTTTGGATGCTGTTTGCCTGAAGAGAGAAGTAGAGCAAATAGATTTTAAAAAATTTTGTTAATGTTATTTAAAAAACTGAAAATGTTCTTTGTTGCAGAAGGGAATGAAAGGCGAAAACTGGAAACTTTATGAATTTCCTGAGGCTCATCAGGTAGTGGTTGTCTTACTATTAAAATAAAGTCAACTTGAAAAGATTATAGCATCGAAATGAGTTATCCTGTGAAGCGTACCTGTTGATTGTCAATTATCTATGTTTTGAATATACTAGTATGTAACATTCTAAGCTAAATGAGAATAGTACTTTATTTTTCAGTCCTATATTTTCTTACAGGACTATGAGATTCAAATTGAGATTTTGTAATATAATTTACATAGCTTCACAAAGTATGCAGGGATGGATATGGAGTGTGTGCAGAGCGGATACAGATACGTTTTACTCATGTGCGTGGGACCGTTATGTGAAACAGTGGCGAATCGTTGATGGGCATGTTAATGTAAGGATTTCATAATTGATGAAAGATTTTGTTTTCCGAATTTTTTTTTGCAGCAGAAATTGCAAATAATATATAACATTTTAAGGCAAGCCAAAAAATCAGAAAACTAAGTGAATTAACTAAATAAATTTGAATACAACAGTTTTGAAAAACGTAAATTGCTCTACATATATGGGATAATGCATAAAGTCGGCAGGGAACGTATGTTTTATAAAAAAAAAGAGACAAAATATTGGGATTCAAACATATAGATAAAGAAGAAATTCATGATCTAATTCAATGATTTCTTTCTGCACAGTGAAGGTCATTTATTTCAGGCGCTTTGTGATGTACAGATGGGTTCTGCAGTGCTATGTGTTATAAATGACGGTAAAACAGCTGTTTGTTCTACTTTTGGACGGAGAGTAGTTGTTATGGATGCGCGCAATTCATTACAAAAAATTACTGATATGCTCTATCATCGAAGTGCTGTTTTCGATCTTGTTCAGATGGTATTCATTTCCGCCAAGTTTTTAATGTTCTATAATTTAATATTCACTAATGATTTGACTTTTTGCTCTAAATGACTCTTTACCAGAAAAATGACTCTAAAAGCTTCTTACTTATCTGTGATTATAACATTAGAAATATTATAGCCAGACAGTAATTACTTGTATTCATGTGGTGAAGATCGACGACTGGCTTGTGTAGACAAACGTATGTGGGAAGTAGTGAACGATTTAGAACTGGAAGCTTACGCACAAACTATGTCACTACGGCAAGGACAGCTACTTTGTGGAACCACCGATGGCAAGATGCTGTTCATTAACCCTAACGATTTAAAAATTGTCAGCGTATGTTTTGTAAATCAAATAGTTTTTTAAGTAATAGAATATTATTTTGGTAAAGACGTATTAGAATCTGTTTCAGGAAATATTTGTCAGAAGTGGAGGTTTAAGGCAAGTAAGACTGAACATTGGCAGCCAAATGTGTATTACAAAGGATCGTCTTTTTAAAGTGTTCACACCTGGTTTACACCCCAGATTGCTTGCCGAATCGGAAGTGTTTGATGCAGAACCATCCAGAGTAGATTTTATTGTATGATTGTAAGAATAGCAATAACAAAAGTGCAGTAACGACAGTGGCTTTCGTTTAGATGTATTCAAAAAAGGAAATATTCACTTACAGCTTCCGTACAGTTTCACTGAAATGATTAATTTTTAGTTCGATTATTACGATGACAACTTGGTAGTCGCGTGCGGTGATGGATCTATTTTCTTCTGCACTACGTGAAATTCCTAGTAACAATAAAGTTGATTACATATCAGTTCATGACCATGTAAGTTAAATTTTCCGTCCACCATGTTCTTTCCATTTCCTTCTGAAACTTCAATCTGTTGGACTTCGATTTCTGAAAGCAAATTTGAGCCAGTGATGTTAATTAGGGAATGAAATAACTGAAATGTATTTGTTCCTTTTCTCACATAAAATGCTTTGTTTATTCTGATCTCTTTATTTCATGTGGCACTCTTTATGTACGTGTACATTGGCAACATTTGGCAACGTATACATCTTTATGTACATATAATTTTAGGCAAATTTTTAAAAGAGTAAACTTCTAGCAAAATACCCTTTTTTTTCTATTTTGGAAATTGTTTTTGATCAATTGAGACATTTAAATCTTTTCATTGCTTAAGGATTTTGGGTTGAGGATACTTTTTATCTCATATGTGTACATAAAGAGAAAAGCGTACAATGAGAAGAAATAGGAGAATGGTAGTTCTCGTTTGCAATTATCTGCATTACAAACAGGAACTAATGAAAGCATGGCAAAATATAGTGATTTTTTTCATTCTCGTTTCGTAGTTGTTTTTCTTTATTTGCATTTGTTGTATCTCGGAGTTTGTAAGTAGGAACTGATGAAGGAGCAAAGGAATACGATTATAATCGAAATAATATTGTATTATGGTAAAATATTGGTGTCATATTTTATTCATTATGATACTTAAAGCTTTAATCACCTTACTGTTTTCGGACCTGCGCATTTTTCTTGGGTCTCTTATTTTTCTTTCCGAAGAACAATTTAGAGCATGGTTTTGATTGGTTGGTTTGGTATTGTCCGGTTTTGGGTGCTACTTTTTTCTTATGATATTGGTAACTTGAAATTTTTTTTTGAAGATTAATTTCTGCCTTAAATAATCTGTTGATGCATAACGATGCATTTAACCACTATTTTAGTTCTTTTAACATTGCTCGATCTCAGATTTTATTTTTGAAGTGATTTAATATATCTCGATGTGATTTAATTTCATATTTCGTATGCCTGACTTTCAATCTAAACTTCTACTGTGAATACGGGATTTAGGCATAAAAAATTTGCTCCTTTTTCTACTTGTTCCATTGAACTATATAACAACCATTTTGTCGTTACTGTATTATGTTACTTATTATGCTTTCTATAGTTCCTGTTAATGTGCATTGGTTTTGTAAAATAAAATTTTGCATGCTACAGATGATTTCCGATTATTTTGACGGGAAAGTCTATTTGAGGCAATTCCTTTATTGGTATAATGTTATCAGTGTTGCAAAAAGGAACGATAAGGTGGTTATTCTCAGCAGCAAATGATGTTTGAAGAAACTCTCCCTTTCTCTGGTTAAAGATTTTGCAAAGCTAACTTTATACCATAAAAAGCTAACCACGTTGTTTATACTCTTCCACTCGATGGAGAGACTTTTAGCAATGTTTTTAAGTTAAGTAAAGCAATTACGAATGAATATTTTGGGGCACATGAAATTTGTATGTTTGGTAGGAGTACAACAGATTAATTATGCTAAGTTTTTAGATCGATTTTGAATCAAATTATCATACCTCTGAAGTTTTCCATCAATGAATGATGAAATTGCTAAGGCTATCAATCTGTGAAATTCATGAATGGATATGTGAATGAATTAAACTGTAAAGTCATCCTGGCGCAAATCATTTAGTAGCAGTTTATATCCAACTTATAAGACTGACAAAAATGTTTTGGAAAAGTTGTGAAAGTTGAGCTAAATTTGTCAAATGTTTTTTTTTTAAAAAAAAAGACGAATAAGATGTTTAAAATAGTTTACATTCATTTTGCAACTGTCGATATTGCGACAAATGCTCCATTTGCGCATTTGGCATGCAATGTTACGATAGATTATATTAGCTTTTTTTTCTATCAAAACTTTTTGACGGAGTGAAGGAAATTTTTCATTTGTTTTTTTTTCACCGATACGACAAAATGCTATTATTTCATTTGCAGGTGAACGAAATATGATTGAACAGCACTGGAATGATCAGACATAGCTGTTTCTGAAACTCTAAACTAGTTTTTGTTTAAAACTGAATTTGTAAACTTTGGAAAATTTGTTGTTATTTAATGGTTCAGTCTTTTTTTTTGACAATTAAGTGTTTTGGGAAAAAAGTTTGGGAACTTTTTTTTAGATGTTTTGGGAAAAAAGCAAGGAGTGAGTGATAAACAATGGAATTTATGAGTAAGGAAAAGTTTTAAAATGCTTATTGATAGTCTTAGTAGATAGGTTTTGTTGAAACGATGATGAAGAGAAATTGATTTTACACAAATTTATTAGAATGTTAACGGAATACAACAGAACAGAGTGAAGTAGACCATACTTGCTTCTGCTTTCAGGAAATGATTCATTTTGAATCGTTTTACTAAGTGTAAATCGAAGGTGGAAATTTCTCCTAGAAGAAGATTTACACTGATAAAAATTTCTTTAATCTTCATGTAACGTAAAGTGATAAAAATAATCGAAAAACGTTTTCTTATATTTGTTGCTATCTATTTTGTTCCAAAAAAAACCGAAAATTTTTTTTGCTCATTAAATTATTTTACTTTTATAAATACCGCGATATTATCACAAAAGGTAGCGAGTAGTCTGCCGGATAGGAAAATTATTATTTTACTTTCAGTTCATTCACACACGTCTTGCTACATTCCATAATGCCACCCAATGTCAACAATGCTTTCATCCATACTTCTCTCCTTCTCAAAATTTTAATTTTGAAAATTTTATCTTTTCCCATCATCTTTTACTGCTTGTTTGAAATGTAATTGATATGAGCAATTATTTAAAAAAAAAACAACTTCTAGTCAGTCAGTAATAATTTCCATCGTTTAAATTAATTTTAGCTAAACTTAATCGTTTTGAAGTGTAACCTAAATATGTGAGATATAATTTTCTGCAAAGCATACCTCAGTCGTCGAACATAACGCTTCCGAACTTCATTATACCGAGAATTTCGCGGTCTTCTTTCGAATACAAAGAAGAAGGTATAATTATCGGGGCGATACATCCAAGCTCGTATTCGATGACAAGTTTCTTTATCAAACGCTCTGTTCTCCCCGCTGTAACTATCAAAGGTGCAACTACCACCTTCCGACATGCGACACGCATAGACGCGAACTCTGCAAACGCATAGCCATTTTTTATTCAAAAAAATGCCAAAAATAATTGAATATTAGTTTTTTCTAATATAATTAGCAACTTTGGTCTCTGTTTATGCAACAAATTGCTAGGAATTGAAATTAAATCGAAAAAAATTTTGAATATAATGTGAAATTTACTCTCCTCTTTTGCCTAACTCTTTCGGTTCATACTAGTGCTGTATTTTCTCATTACTTAAATACTTTCTCAGTATCTTAAAAACGTTAACAGTCAGAAAAAGGTTTTATTATTTTCATTTAGTATCGCTACTGAAATACAAAAAAAATTTGTTGGAAATGTCATATACGCTTGAAATGGCTGTGAATATACTACTGGCATATATTACTGAATTTGGCAAATAAAACTTGTGAATAACAGTGAGGTAAACTATTAGCTTGTACAAAGACAATTCGCTCGATATATTCGATCTTATTTTTTCACGCAGTCCGTGAAGTTCAAAAAGATTACTTTTGAACCGTTCATTCCTTTAAAATTTGAATGAAATCTTAGATTTTACTGTTTACATTTGCAAAATTCCAAATTATTTGATAAAATTATCCGTTAAAGGATGGTGCTCTCTTTCAAACTTTTCTGCAATTAATTCAGTGATATTCAGGAAAGATCGCTAAATGAAATTATTGATTTCATCATTTGCATTAAATGTTGGAAATAAATTCCTTTTTTTTTCACTATTTCTAATTGTAATTCTTTGATCATTGAATAAATGCATTCAAACATAACAACTATGGCAGTACGACAAAATGAGGGAATGCAAATAAAATGCAAGCTAATTGATATCGATGCTTCTCATTGTCTTACTGAAACATTGAAATGCATTTCAAATTTTAATTCACAAATTTTCTTTAGTTAGCAGAAACAGAAATTTAATAATTGTTGAAAAGCAGCAATCATCGTGATGACAGCTTATTTACTTTTATTTATTACTTTTTTTCGGAAAAAATCCCTTTCCAACAAATCGATGTAAAAAAATAATATTAATCTATTAAATTGAATGCTTAAACAACTGAAGAAACGGAGAAGTACAAAGGCTTTCTTAAAATTGCTTCCATTTAATTTTGTTAATGGTTTTTGTCTAATGAAACGATCAATTTCTTTTTTTCATTCATTTCTAAATGCATCCTGAAATTGAAATCGAATGAGCTTAATGAGCAAGCACTTTCGGTGAATCACAAGTGGATGACGCAACGATGGACAATTAAAGTAAAATACTGAAGGAAAAAAATAATAATTCAATGTTGCAAAGTTGGTTTGCCACATGGGAACGGAGAAATTAACGATGTAAGTTGTATTGCAAAAAAAATTTTTTGGATTTATAATTTTAAGTGTTAAAGTTTTAGTTTAGTATCTTTCAACGATTACCATTAAATTCTGAAAGCAATTCATTTGTGTCTAATTTTTGAAGACAAAAAGAAATGGATACTTCATAGCTTCATAGCTATCCGAAAGCAAACGACCAATGTCACAGATAGTTTAGCGGTTAAGAGAAAAAGTATTTATGAACAAAGTTGAAAAATTTTCTTTGTAAAATTGACGTGTAGGGAAACATTGAAGAGATAAGTGAATGTATGGAATAAACTAAATTTAATATTTCCAATAGTTGTCGAATTGGTGTTTTAATAAAACAATCAATTATTCGATCAAAAAAAACGAGTGCTCAAATATTTTTCATTTTTAAGAAATCTTTAAAATTAATTATATAATAATAATTTTTTTCTATCGTTAAAAGTATTTTGATTACCTTGTTCGATATCCTTCAATTTTGATACGATACTCCAAGCATGAATTGTAATCGATGTGAACTGTATCTGTTCGTATCAACAAGTTTGTTTCATTTTCGTAAAATTTAATCGAACTATTTAGATTGACAAATTTTTGATTAGAAATGAATGAATAAGTGAGATTTGTGATAGTGAAGAATAGTGCCAAAAGGATGATAGTTGGCAACATCCTAGAGATAATTGTTTACATAAAATGTTGAAAATAACTCTCAAGGTGATAAGAAGTTAATTAGAGAGAAAGAGGGAGAGAGAGAGAGAGAGAGGCTATCGGCAGATTCAGGCAATTTTTTTTCATATTCAATTTTTACAGATATAAGAAAGATAAACAGACTGCAACAGCTGATAATCTACAGTATCCTATCTATGCAAGATATTCAGAAATTCGGTATTCAAAGAGTATTTAGTGAGACAATCGATCATAAATGACTCATCGCTTATAACTTATAAGCAGTAATGAGTTACTAATAATCGAATGTTTCACTAACAGAGAATCTTTCCTGCTCTATTCAGGAAATATAAAAAGAATCCCATCTTCCGAGACTTCCGAGACTTCTACGGAATGTTAGCAATAGGAGAAGATGGATTATCGTAACTTCCTGACTTATTCATTCACGGACATAGTCACACTCACATATTCTCTTCCGCCGTACACCCAGCTCCGCCTATGTGCATTTTTGTACTGTTCGGTTCTTGCAACGACAATCAGATCTCTGTATTGCTGATGTTGCAAAGAAGACATTTGAGAGATAATTGAGAGAGGGAATGTTCTTGTTCACTTGCTTCTTGCATTAATTACAGGTTCATTCATTCAACTTACTTACCTATTCCAAATTTCTTTTATACTTATTCATAATGTTAGGTTGAGTGATTGGTGGGAGAGAATTGGTACAAACGTTTATCAAATAGCATCAGGAAGAACTGGGCAGAAATCTCTTGGATGGTGAAATCTATCCTAAACTGATAGATTTCTTTTGACCTGAGAATTCTTGCTGATCCTATTGATGGCTGATGAAGAGAGCTGTACAATTTCTGTTAATTTTTATTTCACATTTCTATAATTTTTCTTGATATACACTTTCTTCTCTCGTCATCTTGGCGATATGATAGTACTTATCGTTGTGATGAAAGGTACCTAAGTAAGTTAAGTTAAGGTATATTTTGAATGAAGCGGTTTAATGGATTCAATGTTAAGTATAAGAATAATGAAGTTCGTGGTAGAGAAAGGCATGAACAAATTTAATTTAAACACGATAGAATTGAAATGAAATGAAAATTTTTTCATCGAAATTATTGCATTAGCCGTTATGATTAAAGAGAGATTTCTTGTAGACTAATTAGTGAATTTAGAAATGCGGTCGAGTAATTATTTAATTCATATGATAATTGTTAATCCTTGCAAATAGTTCATATTTCGAAGTTTTTTTTTACAATTTTACGTAAAGTTGCATAAGACTTAGACTTGAACCAATTTTTATTAGGCAGAAACATTAAAAATTTTGTGAATTTTAAAAATTTCTGTGCACTCCAGTAAGTTATTGATATTTTTGCTGGTCTAAAGCAATCCTCTATATTTCCATATAACTTTCTTCTAGACAAGAATGAAGCAGTGTTAAAGTGAATTGTAAATGGAGATTCAAAAAAATCAGAAATGTTGGAAAGAGGATTAACAATGTATTTTCCGTCGCCACAAATAGTAACATTCTGAAGATGTGATGAATTTTTATCTAAATTTTCTATATGGTAAATTTTGTAGGATCAGTTCTAACCTTACTGTATTTCTTAACTATTGCTATTTGTGAAAGAATTTATTGCAGTAAACGAGATCATTTGAATAGTTTAAATTTGTCCGTTTAGACAAGTTTTTAATTTATGATTATCGTTATATTTTTGTAGCGATAAGAGAAAGGAATTCATATTTCACTCTTATCGTTTGTTTCGTACATGTGCTGACGAAACACTTTTTATTGCAAATTTTTATGCGAATTTGTGTTTTCGAAGTACCATTTCTTTATTTCTATTCAGTTAATTTCGCTATTTAATTTTGAAATGTATACTTGTCTTGCAAAAAAGTTCTGATAAAAAGTCTTCGAAAATGAGTTGCGCAAGTCCTAAATGAAATCTATAAATAATAACTGTTGCATTGTTTTGATTCTAAAGATTCTAAGTTTCTCATGGTGGTAGGGTCACTCCAATAGATTACTGTATATTTAAGAGTTAATTAAATTATCAGAGGATTTTCGTCAATTAAATTCTAGTTTGCTGCTACCTAGTACCAGAAAACATAATGAAATTAAATATTCCTAATTTTGACAAAATTTGAGCATGATAATTATGAAGTTATTCATTTTTAGTTACACTTGCACCTTCTTGCTTAAAATAATATGATATCGTGATTTCATGGAAATTGTGAATGTAAAATTAGAAATGGGATATGTCCGATATTTTTATCTTGAATTTTATTTCAGACTAAAACTTGAAGTGAATGTAGTATTGTAGAGAGATATTTCTAAGAAGAATAAGATGCATTGGCAAAGCTCAGAAGACTCATCATTATTACCTCAGCGTTCAGTGTTATCCTCTTCCATATTTGCCACCAATTCGCTTGCAGTATCATCCTCAATGGAATTCGAAATGGAGAAAGTGTTTCACGCAATGGAAATGGGTGATTTTTCTTGTTGTATAAAACAACAAGTGATAAATTTAAAATATCAGTAATAAACCAAATTAAAATAAAATATCAAATTAGAAATTAAATATATCGTAGCCGTATAAGGTAGTTTGTAATGGGACAACCAAGTAACACTGTTGATATTGCTAGAAAATATTATGATTTTTGGAGAGCAGTTCTTTTTGGAAAAGACTTATAACCGTTTTATTGTTAGTCTTCCCTTTAATATTAAGAAGACATGTGAAAATTTATTGTGCAGTAAATGTATGCATTCTCTTAAACTTTCAGTTACGTTTACTTAACATTTACGGATGAGTTGTCGATTTTTTAGGTCATAACGTCTACAAACTTCTGTTGCTGAAGCGGCGGGATCCAGCACATAAAAGGCTTACATATAACCGTGAGACGAGACAGCTATTTTTGTCAAAACTGGGTAATTCTGACAAGGTTAAAAATAAGATAACGATTTTTTACGTGCTTTATGAATCTATATTTTTCGGCTACAGTTGACTGCATATTCCTCACATTCTGTTCTTCAATAGCTTAAATTTTTTTTGACGCAAGGTCTTGGCAGAATTTATGGTGGAATTTTAAAATTAAATAAAATTAGATGAAAATCAGGTGATGGCTCAAAAATTGAAATAATCTAAGTGATGAACTTACTGAAATGACTCGCGTTTTAGGGTACTGGTAAAACGTTACGATTAGATTTGCGAATAGTAAAAGAAGTTCATACACTTGATTTTAAATTGAAAAAGATAAAAATCAGCGACAAGTGGGAAAAAGATAAGGAAATAAAACAGTTTGATGCAGCGAGAATACTAATTTTGGGTTATACAACCAGTTTCAATTTGCGGTATTGGATCTTGCTGTGTGAGTATTTGCACTTTGCGGTATATGAAAATGTAGTAGAATTTTAGATATAGATTAGTTTGTACTATGGTAATTTTATAAGACAACTTGAACCAGTCACTTGTAGCGGTTACTGTAAAGGCACTAGATTACAATGATATCAATTTATTTTTTTTGGTTTACAGCTGTTTACTAAAAGGTAAGCTTTTCAGTTGATACGGAAGATTTATGTCGAATGTGGTGTCAGGGCGTTCACTACTTGATGCTCGATACAATTTCTGCTTGTCATGCACTCATTATGGAACGATGGCTCAGGAAAGAGTTTTACAATATTGCTGGATATGCTGCTGAAAACCCTTAGTAAGATCAAATTTCAAACTATTCTCATGAAATGACAAGCTCATAGTTCTTTTCATGTTGTCATCAAAAAATTGTCATTTGTATGTTGTAATGTTGAAATACACTGATAAGTTCTTTCTATGATATTAGCTGTAACTATGCTATATAGTATGATAGGATTACTTGGAAAGTGGTGATTACTAAAATATTTGGAAAGACATGAGATTTATTAGTGTATTATGTATCAGTGTGTTTTAAAATGAATTTTTGTGATTTCTTACTTTCTAATACTCTAAGATTCCTTAACACTTTACCATTCTCTTCATGTTTATTCAGTTTGCAGCGTAGCAATGAAACATATGAAGCCATTCGCACAAACAAGTTTGCAGTACAAGGTACAGTCAAAACAACTGCAAGAAGTTTGCGAGGTAATTTATTTTATTGCAGCGAAACTGTGCCTGTAGCCATTTTCAGTCATTTAATTTGAAAACAAATCTACTAAGTTTAAATTGGAGCATGTTGTTGATTTTGTCGTAGAAAACTGAATTGCAAAAATTTCTATCGACTACTATAATTAAATATTTGTGTTTTAGGAAATAATGCATTATGATACTTTCGCAAGTGCTTATCGCAAACTTCTCCACGCTAGTCCTGTAAGTTGCAAAACTTTGTCTTTTTTTTTCAACTAAATACTTTAATTGTTTACATTGAAGATAGCTTCCCGAAGCTCTTTTTTCGTCTCACTGCCGTTGCAATTACGCTCATTTCTTCTCTTAGCTGATTTTGGGCCAGTTGGTACTGACTCGATCCTACATTCTTCTTTTCTACATCTTAGAACAGTTTACCGGTTAAATTGTAATTTTTCGATTTTATTCTAGTTTCGAAAGTTTTTACACTTTTTGCAGCTTTTCGCGGAACATTTTGGAGCTTATTCGGATGATGCAGCTGTTGTTAGCTTCAACAACTTTTTACGGTTTCACAAGGATAAACAAAACGTAGGTAACAGGAAATATTTGCTTTAGAGCAGGGCTCGAATATCTTGCTTGCTTTTTGTCTTATTGAAATATATTTTTCAATCTTCAATTGTTGCTCAATCCATTTTTCTACTATGACCACTGTACAGTTCGCCACAATTAAAGCGAATGAAATTTTTAGGATGAAATAGGTATGGTGCGTGAAAGAGCCAGTGCTTTCCTTAGGCGTCTCTTAAGAGAATGGGATCCATATAGAGATGTTCCTGAACCGGCCCTTAGCGTTACTGAAGTACGGTTTTGTCAGTGAGGTTTTTGTAATTTTGCTCTAACTATTTGCTTTGTAATGTATGGAAATTATTTTAACAGTAATTCCATTAATTTAATTTCTTCTTTCTTACACAGCTTCGATTTTGCCAGCAGTTATATTAATCTTTTTTTAATTAAAAAATGGAATGTTTTTGTAGTTCTGCGATTTCCTCTTTTCTCGAGAAAATTCACTATGGGATTCTGTTAACGAAAATGTTGTACATGATATGAATCGACCACTAAGTCACTATTGGATAGCTTCGTCACACAACACGTTAATTTTATATTTGTACTAAATCTAAAACTCCTTTTATTCTTACTTTAAGGATCGAAGAATTAAATTTAATTTCATCATAAATTAGCATTAGCATAACATCGAGAACTTTACAATTAAAAATTTAGATATCTTACTGGTGATCAACTGAAGAGTGAATCCTCCCTGGACACGTATGCTCGAGCTTTACTTATGGGTTGTAGATGTGTTGAACGTATGATTTTATTCTGTTTAATTAACACCGTTGATTACCTGCTGAACTAGATAGAAAAAAGTATTCAGTGAAAAATATGAAATACTTTATTTTGGTTACATAATGACCAGTAAAATGTGAGAAAATAAAAGCAAAATATGTTGATGAGCAGAGTAGTCATCTTTCGATCTCCCTTAATGAGGAATATTTAGAAGCAAGTGGATTAAGAACTTGAGCGTAATTGATGAGAAATTAATAAATAGAGTGCAATTATGGCATAACACGTAAATGTAGTTTATAACATCTTTTAGTTGACTGCTGGGATGGACAAAAGAAAAGTTCAGGTGAAATACAAGATATTCTTATTTATCACGGCTACACAATGACTAGTAAAATCAATTTGCGCGACGTACTTTACACCATTCGACATTACGCCTTTATTAATAGCGAGTAAGTGTAGATAAATGGTGTAAAGTAATGTAAAACAAACATTAAAGAAAAAAAGATATTTCTGGTATCTTTTTCAGTATTACTTTAATAATTTCAGGTGTTTGTAACTATCTACTTAAAAAAATGAAGATTAAGTATGATACTAAAAACTGGCGAATGAATTCAGGTTTCCAGTGATTTTGTCAATTGAGGACAATTGTTCGGTACCTGTGCAACGCTTGCTCGCTCGTGAAATTAAAGAGATTCTTGGTGATTATTTACTTACAGCTCCAGTTAGTCGTGAAGAAACTTATTTACCATCTCCAGCAGCTCTGAAGCGAAAAATTATCTTGAAGCATAAGAAATTGCCGACAGAAAGTGAAGACGTTGCCTTACAACAAGTTGATGAAGGTAAATTTCTAACCTTGCTTTCGGGTTTTAATATTCTTATAATTTTATTTACATGTGTTCTAATTGGAGTAAATGTTAAAGTTCTAATTGGAATATTTAGGAGACTTCAGAGTTCTTTATTTTTAGACCAAGAACAGGATTTGCTTTCGCTGAATTTTACTCGGAGAGGAATTTTATCTTTAAAGAGCGGAGAAAGCGAAGTACGTTGCTGCAGTTTTCATGCTGTAACGCCTAACCGTTTCTTTTTTTAATGATGAGATTAATTGAATATTGATGTTCAACATTTAGGAGATTTTTCGCTTTCATTTCACGTTTTTGCAATCGCAAATTTTTGTTTTTCGAGCTCACAAATCTGAGCAATAAATATAATTTAGGACTGGACAACTCACTTATTTATATTGTTTTCGGATCGTTTATGTTATATGCTAGAACAATGCGAAAGTGATATTAATAATCAAGAAACTTTAAAACGTCAGGATTCACTCGTGAACGAACACGATGATGAAAATCAGGTGATATGTTTAACAACTATTGTAATTCACTTTTTATGGAACATTTTTTTCACCCTAGAAATAATTTAACAGTTCTGTTTTCTGTTCTCTGTTCTATATACACTATAAACTTTTCATTATAGGACGGTTTGGCAAACTTGACAAGTTTCGGTGTTTCTCCGGAAGAAATACATGTTACAGAGGAATGGTTTCATGGTAAAACAGATCGGGATACGGCAAGAATGCGTCTTTTGGAACACAAAAATAAAGGCAATGGTCTTTTTTTGGTTCGCGATTCGACTATTTTTATTGGCGACTATTCCTTATCATTTTTGTAAGTGTTTTTTTTAATTATATGGAACACACTGTTTTTCTTTAATTGCTACAGGAGTCACTGTTGGAAATTGTTTCCAAATAGTAAGAAAAATTGACAACTTTAGTTTCGGATGTTTTTTAGAGACTCAAATTGAATAAAAATATAGATAGTGCCAATTTTAGACATAATGAAAAAGTACATCACTGCCGAATACGCACGAGGATGGTGAATGGTGAAAAAAAATATTATTTTTTGGAAAATAAGCAAATGGATACACTTTATGAGCTTATATCGCACTACACGAAGGAAAAATTAAGGACGCCGAATTTTAGCACAACACTAGTCACTCCATGCCCGCAACCTTGTCCTCATCTCGGAATGACGCAAGTTTTGAATTAAGTGGGTGGGAGCATTTCGTCCTGCCTCAAATTCCTTATTTTTAATGTTTATCGATATTTTCATATTCTATATAATGTTAGCTAATAAAGGACAATATTAGGTGAAACGTATATTACATTTCGGTATCAAGTGCTTAGAAGTCAAGAGTCAACTGTAGAAAGCTAAATTGTTACTAACTGATGTATTATATAATATACTCAGAGACATGTGCTAAGACATGTTTATTGTTCAGATGGTTCTGTGGAGAAGCAGATAGAAATCGTGCCGAAGAACTGTTGAATACAGTTCAACAAGATGGGGCTTTTTTGTTGCGCTTTAGTTCTACTGATAAAAATGTTTTTGTGCTCTCTCTAAGGTATACATTATTTCTGCCCTTAATTTATTCATCTTTCTTAAATGCTTTTGCTCTTTCCAATTGACTTGAAGGGATCACTGTCATTTCAATATTTTGGTGATATTAAGGGTAGCATTACATTTATAGGGTTGACGGCGAAATATGGCATTACCATTTGAAACGGGATGGTCGAATTTTTGTTATCAACCAAACAATTTTTGAAAATTTGAATCAGATAGTTGAATATTATTCAACAAGAGAATTCGTTCGTGGAATTTGTTTAAAGTATCCTGTGGGTGAGAATGCTGTTATTGATTGTGCTAGTTCACGGTTTAATGGCGATCGTGCGCCTGGTTGTTACATGGAGCTCAAGGATATTGATAAGGAGGTAATGGGCTTTAATAAAGGATAAAGTTTGTAAAGTCTGTTTGTATCGGTTTCCTTAGGTTTTTTCGACACCCTCAACTCACCTTGTGAAGAGAATCTTGTTCATGAAATGAATTGTGTGAAAAAAATTATATGCTACTCGATTAAACCGCTCTGTTAATCATGAATATGAAGATTAGAAATCTACTTGAAATCATGTATATCACAGTGGTAATAAAGATAATTAGTAAAGAGCTAGTAAGCAAGACGATATAAAATTGATGTATTTGAAGCGATTAATGGAAACAGGTTTTAGCAGTACTTAGACATTTCCTTACGAATTTCTTCGCGAAGTTTCATTTCTGGAAAGTAATATTGAGCAGGTGTGGAATAGATTGCATCTGGTTTTTAGTTTGATCTTCATTCTGGTTAACTTTTTCAACCAACTTCCCATACATTAGGATATTTCTAGTGCAGGATAACATAATTCATCATTAAATTCAGGTATTAGTACGAGCTATAGAATCATACATTGGATCTCTGCCCGGCGAGCTTTCGTTCCCTGTAAATGCAGTGATAACTGTATTGAGGAAGGAAGGAGATCGGTAAGATTTAATTTTAAGAGAGGCTGTAATCTTATAAATTTAAAGACGTTGATTTGAAGCTGATTTTTGTCTAAAAAAGTTCCGAAGTTAATAAATTTGAAGTTAAAGTAATTCTATACTTCGTTTATAGCATGCGTGGAAAATATCGCAACAATTCAGGTTTCTTCCCTTCTAGATGTGTTGTTGAACTGGAAAATTCTGACAATCAATCGGTGTGTATTGTTAGAGCTTTAGAAAATTGTTAGAGTATATTATTAGATAAATGAAGTTTAAAGCATGTTTTCGAACTCTGTTTATTCTTGTTCACCGGTTTAGCGGTTTAAATATTTACAAATAAGCTTTTTAGAGTGAATTGGGTATTTATGCAGCTATTGATTTGGCTGATTCTTTGATTGAAGAAGTACCACTTGAAGTTGCTGGTCGACCATTTGCATTTAAAATCAGACGTGTTTCAGCACATTGGAACCCAAGCGTATATTAGTTTTGTTATTCGGAATTTGACACTTACTCACAGTTAAAGATTAATGTCTTAATTTAATAAGGAATAGGTTTTGTTTTAATTTGAAATATGATTTATATCTCTAGGAATACATGTTGGCAGCCAATTCAAATGAAGATCGTGAGGACTGGTTAAATATTTTACATGAGCTGACGAGGACGGCTATGGATCGTAGTACTTTGATACGTATCAGAGAGAAAAATTTGCGAATTGCTTCTGAATTATCTGATTTGGTAGTTTACTGTCATGCAGTTCCTTTCAATTCACAATTCGCAAGTATGTTGTCGTTATCTTTCTTGGTCTTTCAAAATCTAATGTTGGGGAGAGGCTGAGTACTTTATATTTTTTATGTAAGTTAATTAATTCTGTAAAAATACCAGTATCAATGAGCATGTGTTTAACTTTATATCTATTCTAAAATGCTTCAATAGTGCGTTATTTACTTGCATTTCAAGAACTCAAGTTATGAATTTGTGCAGTGGTCTTGAGGAAGACAAAAAATTGTTAAAAATTTTGCAGCACAAGGCAGTTTCTATGAGATGTGCTCGTTTAGTGAAACAAAATTTGAGAAACTGGTGGAACGAGGTTTAGTTCAATTTAATTCTCGTCAGCTGTCACGTGTTTATCCACAGGCTTCACGTGTCACTTCAACAAATTATGATCCGGTACCGATGTGGAATGCTGCATGCCATATGGTTGCACTGAATTATCAAACTGGTGATAGGGTTTGTGTTTAAAATTCTTATTACATAAATAACAAGGAAGTGGGTGTGATTTTTTGTGTTCCTTTTTCATATCTCATTACTTGGCATGTAAAAATTCTTTCTTCTATAGGCCATATATTTTAAAATATTTGGGTTAACAAAAATTCTTGTGTCAAAAATGATTTGTCCTTTGTATGTAGTTTTTACCGAGTTTTTTTTCGTCTATGTTAATTTTTAGCATATTTTTGTCCCTTCATAGATTTGTTGTATATGGCTGACTCTTGGGAATGCTGATTTACAGTTTTATGAAATAGTGTAGAAGTGCAAAGTTTTGACAATTTTTAAATAAGGACTTTGAATTTCAATTTCTTTCGAGAGTTTTTTTTTTATTGGTTTATGAATTTGTGAAAATTTTGATAATTTAATTCTCTTTACTGATGTTTTTTTAAGTGTAAATCTGAATGAAAAAATATAAGGCGTGTTTTTGCAGTCAATGCAACTGAATCATGGTAAATTTATGGCGAATGGACAGTGTGGATATGTGCTAAAACCGTCTTATATGATCGATGAAATGTTTTCTCCAGATGCTGCTGAAATGGTCTCTACTTCCTGTCCAATCATTCTTACTGTTCATGTAAGCACTTGTTTAGTAACTAATAGGTTTTAAATTTCTCAGCCAGGACGGAACCAATTTTCTAGAGAGCGCATTTTTCTTGCTTACAAGATTTTGGATGCTAATTAACTTACTTTTAGAGTCAGCCACATTTCCGACATTGAAACTACATCCTTGATGCGGCAAAAAAAATTGTTATTTTTTTTAAAATTAGGACTTTTGAAAGTTATTTAGGTGATAGCAGGACAGCATTTGTCAAGGAAAGATAGAAGTAGAGGTATCTGTTCTCCACTTGTTACTGTAGAAGTTGTCGGTTTATCGGCTGATTCCACCACTACTCGAACACGAGCTGTTGGCTAGTTTTTTTTTATCGAATTTAAGAGTTTTTAAATTTAAGAACCTAAAAAAACTAATAGTTTCGTCGTTATTTATGCCAGTCAGATTATAAATCAGGATTTTAAAGTCGATCATGAATTTAAGTTCAGCTTCCAATGGCTTGAATCCAGTCTGGAATGAGAAATTCATCTTCAAAGTCTACTGTCCAGAAATAGCTCTACTTCGTTTGTATGTTGAGGATGGCGACTTTATGGGACCTAAAATGGATCCATTTATTGGCCAAGCTGTGTATCCACTTGATTGCATTCGCACTGGTAAGCTTTTTTTCTTATAATTTCCTTGTTTAAATTATCATTGGTTGAGTACATTTTATTATTATTTTTGGCTTTGGGTGTAATGCAACTAAAGGTGATAAAATAAATAGAGCTATATTTATGACGTGATTCACTGATCTGATAATTTTTATTCTGCTTAGGTTTCCGATCCGTGACACTTCGCAATCAGTACGGTGAAGAGTTGGAATTGTCATCGTTACTCGTTTATCTGGATATGCGGCGGCAGGATAATGAAGCGGAAGTTCTAAATCCGCATATCGCTTTACAATCTGGTCGATGTCTTGCAGGCATGACATTTATTCCAAATTTGAAAATGCGAAGTCGCATTTGCTCTAGCGGAATGCTTTTCGGTTTAATTCATAAAGCTCTTAAGAATTTAGTTTAATGCTACAGGCGGATTGAACAAAACATCAACATCATCTGGTATATTTTTGGCACGATTGGATTCAACCGGTCAGAATGATTTTATACCGCCGCTTTCAACAAATTTATCAGCTGCAAGACATGTCCCAGTCTCAGTGGATTTAACACCGACGGAGTAAGTTTTTCGTGATAATTTTTTTAAAAACTTTCTTGCAATCAATTACTGTACAACAAACTGTTGCTGAACTTTTCTTCAGTTCAGCGATAACTTTTCTTCAAGCTTCTTATTTTTTTGAATTAGAGTCGGAAAAGGTTTTTAAATGCTTAACAGCACTGTAATTTATTGAATCAACTTTATTTCATTCGATCTCACTGCATTTACTTACCATTTATTTCGTTTCAGCAGTTCTGCAGCATCATCTTCAAGAAAAGAAAGTAGTTTAAAGAAAATTTTCCGGTTTGGAAAGAATTAAAAAAAGTGAATTGTACAGGCCATCGAAAATCGTCGTATCACTCTTTACTTGATTGGAATGGTAGCTAACAGTTTTATAACAATAACGGTTCTTTATGAATTCATTGATTGATAATGTTACTGCTAAATGATACATAAGGAGGGAATAAAAATTTGCTATTTTAAAAATATAACCTTATATGGCCTGCGTTTACAGCGCGGATAATTTTAAACCTCAAAAAATTTCTTATGAAGGGAGAACGATGGAAAGAAAATTAGATTTCAGTACTTTATGCTTTTTTTATCTATCACTGGAAAGAAAAGTTAAGGACAATATTAGTGCAAAAGTTAAGGACAACCTAATTAAAAAGCAAAAGTTTTTTTCAAAAAAGGAAAGTCGTTAACTAAATATGTTTAAGAATTTTTATAGATTATATTAATTTTTTACTGTTTCATATATTTATCCTTTTCAAAAAAATTATTTCTGACATTTTGAGATGCTTTTTATTACTTATTTTTAGGAAGACAAACTATACAACTTCTTGGGTACTATAGAATGTCTATTTTTCTATAAGTAATGTTTAACTTGGTAGACTGAGATCATAAGAATTTTCAATGCTTCAAAAATTTACAATTTACTTTTGAAATTAACAAGATGCCTGAGAACTTCGATCTGAGAACTTATTAGCTATTCAGGAGATTTATTTAATGAATTTTTGCGTGCGGGTTAGTGCGTAGACGTATTTCTTTTCAATATATTCATATCATGAATATTTCCTAGCAACTTGGCCAGATTGAAATGCGATTTATTTCACAAAAATATTTTCTTTATAATTTATTATTTCAAAAATAACGAACCGAAAAATCTTGAAGTTCTTCTACAAATATTGTTTTATCATGTTTTCATAACTTTAGTATCAAATTAATTTCGATTTTTCAAATTTCTACTGCTCTCTCCTCGATCGATCTTTGTACCTTTTTACTGTAATTTTGACTCCATTTTCTCATTCTTTTTTTACAGATTTATTTAGGAACACCTTTACAGAAGTTTCTCCTTACTATTTTGGATAACTTTTCAGATAGTGAGGAATGAAGATAATCATTTATATGTCTTTTATTTCTCTTATTATTTTAACAGTTCCCTGAAATGAATAACCAAAGTTCCTATTTTTTATCTCATTGAAAGACTCTAAAAAATATTTGATATCTTACACTTCATTCCCGATTTCAGTTGTTCTCGTCTATTGACTTCAAAAAACTACTTTGCAGTAATCATCAAAATGTCTTTCTAGTGTATATTGGTTAGTTAGTATTTTGTCTTAGAATTAACATCATTCTATAGCTTTGGTAACTTTAGAAAATGACAGAAAACAGAAACTTACTTTAATGCATCATGTGGAAGTAGAAATTGAAAGCTTTAGATATTTAGTTGTTGGCTGCAATCGTAGACAATGGTAAAGATGGAAGTCCAGAAAACTTGTTGAATGAAAAGGGGTGATATTTTTATTCACAAGGAATTCTCCCAATTTTTAGTTACTTGTTAGGAATCTATTAACTTTCCTCACTGAGTACTTTTACGCATTTACTGATATTTCACTTCTTCCCTCTATGGAAATTCACTTATTTACTCGATTGCATTATCCCATTTTTTACAATTTTGTACGGCATTTGTTACAACATTCTTGTGATATATTGGCTAACTTGCATGTTAATGCTTCACTTATTACGCTTATTTGTATATCAAAGATTCTCTAAAAAAAATAACTGTTCTAATACGTATGTTTCTACAAGTTCGAGCGGTACATGAGAAAAAAAAATTTGCACACTTCAAAGAGGGACACAAATTTATTACTAAATTATGATTTTGGTGATAACTTGAGATTACCATGAAGTGATAAGATTTTCCAAGGAACAACACAATTTTAAATGAATACCAAGACAGATGATCAATTGTGATATTGCTTGACATAGAGGATTTCTAAGGAAGTCCCAATTTCTCAAATATAATTTTAGAAACGTGATCGCTAAAGTTAAGAATCTGTAAATTAATAATTTTGAGTTGATTGACGGATAGACAGATTTTTATGGAACCGATAAAAAATGTTGATATTAAATGGATACAATTTAGGAGGTTTTCAGTTAAGCAAAGCTACTGTCAATCGACTTTTTCTTGAAATTACAATGTTTTTCCAATATTTCATGAAGTGACCTGAATTACAGAAGTGGTAATGTCAAATTCATCGTTAAAAATACAGGATATTAGTGAATGTTTCGATTTTCGAATGGAATTACTTAAGGTGAGTCTTAGAGAGAGAACAGCACACAGCAGGTGATATTTTGTCAACAGCAAACGAAAAAATGATTAGTGCAATGATAATTTGTTTCAATTCTACTAGGACATAATACTTGCGTACTTTTAGAAATGCAATTAATGGATTGATAATTTTACAAAACATGTGCTTAATACGTTGAAGTTCTGACGAAATCAGTATTACATTTACTGCAATAATTTTCAAAAAATTTTAATTCAATTTCGAAAATTGGTTGAGCTAATTTTAATTTTTATTTTTAGATGTTTTGACTCCACTTTAAAAAACTTAAAAAATTTTTGCGGCATTATAGAAACGTAAGTTAATTATTTAATAGTTATAAGTTATGAGTGGGCATAAATGAACAAAAAAAAATACGCACATTACAGGCCATTTTATTTATTCCATTTGCTTTTTGCTCCACTATATGTAACGCCATCTTCATAACTGCCATATTACGAAGTAGTCAGTTGCGCTGGCGCCGTGAAATGCAAATCATTTGTGCCGTATCCATTGCTGATTCTGTTGAAGGTTCATACATTATTTTTTAGCAAAATATGACGCAAAAATTGATATTAAAACTAATTCATTAACTAAACTACTAAAATTGCATCATTTACTGAATTTCTTTCTAATTCAAAGACCTCAGAGCATCTAATGTTTCCATCTCACTTTTTTTTCTTCAATACTCCAACTACCTTTACCGGCGGTTAAATCAAATATCCGAAACTGAGATTACATAAGACTTTAAATACTTTAAGACATTAATTTGGCAGACGAAATCAAAGATTGTGATGAAATTCAGCTTTTTTGATTGTAAATCTTGAAGTTTTCCAGCTTCATATTAATTTGGCAAAAAAAATATTTATATTCTTAAATGGCGAACTCCATTTCATTATGATTGTAATCGAAAACGTTTGTTTTAAACAATTCGTTCATTCTGTAGGAATCTTTTTTGGATTCTGACAAATTATTGAGAGGCATTTTCCGGTTTTGAGCTAAAATATACATTCCAGAGATGTGATAGTTTGCTGCTAAAAAGTAATTTATTAGTTTTTTGAATATACCTTTAGATGGAATGTTTTTGCTTTGATCTACAGATTTCATGACTTATTTTGGTGGAAATCTATTTACAAGGTTCTTGAAAACTATTGGGAACGTTGTTTTGTCATTGAATAAATAGAATAGACGAATTATAGATAAAGTTTTTTGATTATCAGTTATATTGAAAGTATTAATAGTATATTAATAATTAATACTAAAATAGTATTAATTACTAATAAGTAATATATGAAATTCTTACATGCGAAGCTTTCTATATTCATTTAAATGTCAGACGACATAAAACATTTAGTGTTTAGTTCGTTGGGTAACACTTCGTAGAGGATCAAATTTGATGGTTCCAGTTGATAATTGTTAACTTCTAGTTGTCGCATTTTTATCTTCAAGATTTCCTCCCTTTCACAAAATTACTCGAACTACTATCGAACAGTAAGTTCATTGGTAGTTTATAGTCCCTGTTTCGGGCATACCTTCGATTAAAATAAGTTTAAAATAAATAAAATCATAATTATTAATGGAAAGAGCATAGAGCAAATCGATAGCAATCGATATCTTTTAAAGTTAAATTACAAATTATTTGTTGCACAAACACAATCAAAAATAAATGATTTGCTAGGATTTGCAACCGTTTGTGCTGGAGTATATCGTACGCTTGTGATACTTCTGGATTTGACAAACAAAAAATTTTATCTTCTACAATGTATGCTATTGCCACATTCATGGCTGTGGCGCTGGTCTGATTTTGCTACATCGTTTATGCTACTAACAACAACATTCGATCGGTTATTCTCAGTGGCTTTTCCATTAAAATACATGAAATGGCCTTCCACATATTCATTTATTGCTATTGGAACGGTAAATTGTTTTCCTTTCTATTTTCTGTTTGCCTCTTAGAAGTTAGTTGATTGATAGAAGATAATGTGGGAGATGTTTTTCAGCCATATACATTATCGATATTGCTATCAATGGTTGCTTGGCATCGATCTGTTACGCAATATGCTGAAATATCAATGCTTTGTACTAATGTTTATATTTCACCGATATTTTATATGTTTTCAAAATATTTAACAGCTATAATAAGTATGCTTAGTGTTGTGCTTTATATTCCTATAGTTTTCATTGTTAGAATACAACGGAAACGTATGTTACAAGTTCTAACTAATTCACAGGTTTGCTTTCTATTAATTTTTTACCCAAATATATTTAACAATTTAAATTTATACTGAAATGGATTGGGACTAATTTTACTTAACTTTCTCTGAATACAATGCGAATTGTTTTATGAATTGCAACTCAAAAGGCAATAATAAGAATGTTTTTTGAGAATTTGTTTAGTCAATTCAACAAGTAATTTACTCTTAAATTTCATTTATAAGTTATCTAAGTTCATATTTCTCAGTGTAGCTAATGTCCATTTTGCGCGCAGTTGAAGAAATCATTTTTTCAGATAGTTCATCAGCAGAGAGCGCAAATTCGAATGACAACAACGTTAGCGTTTTCTTGTTTTATGACATTCTTTTTGGATGCTGTGCCTCGAGCTGTGGGTATTTACGGTGAGTTACTTGACTCTGCTAAAACTACATTCGAGTGTGATTAGATGTGGATAGCTACCTGCATAGGTCAAAGTTCATATTGAGAATTAAGAAACGACAGATTTGTGCTTCAGGTAGTCTAGGCGAAAATGCAGTTGAAGATGAAAAACAGTGTGAGAGTGCCATGCAAATATTGTTCCATTTAACAAAATTGGATTCGATCATCAGACTATTTCTCCATTATTATCGCAATCCTGTACTACGAGAATCTATTTTAAACGTTATTCATACCTTTTTCAGCGGTAAATTTTTCAGTTCAAATTTTGCTTAAAAGTTTATTTAAAATTTACCTATTGCATGGAATAAAGCTTTATACAACTAGTCCATTTCTGAGGGAGGATAGTCGTATATAATAAGTCCACTTTTGTTTTGCGTCAAATAATTTGACAGCTAGTGAAGTGTTCAAATAACTAGTTAGGATTATTTTTCTCAGTTCCTGATCAGTTCTCAATTTTACACAAATGAAAAATTTTAAGACAAATTGAAAAATTTTTGAAAATTTTAAAAAGATTGTGAATATAAAATAAGTGATAATAACAATGACAATAAATAACCAATTTCACCCGATTCCGAGAAGGTTAAAAAGGTACAACTAGAAGAAACAGAGCAGTGATGAAAATTTAGTTTACAATATACTGTGGCAATCTAAAGACTAAAATTTAAAAACAAAACTGCCGCACATGATGTTCACTCTTTTTCTGTCCAACTTATATTCAACTTTTTTTTTCTTTTTCCTGAATTAATGCAAATTGAAATTGAATGTTAAAGGGAAGAAAAAAAGAATCGTCTTTCCATGGTTATTTTTGTTCTCAAAAATTTTTAACGATTAAATATGGTTCTTTCTTTATATTGAAACTTTACAGAGAAGCATACTGCGGTTGTTAGCTACTTATCATGAATGAAGAAGTTCAGCAAACCATTCGGAAATTTACGTAAACATCAATAATCAAAGAAATTATGTGATCAAATTTTCACTAAATTATTTTAAAACACGATTTCATAATTTCTTGCACAGACTGCTTCGAAATTTCCATTCTATTCCAGTGAATCAATTCCGCCTGTTTCATTAGTCCGATCTCAATTTATTTATTCTTTTCATTATTAAGTTGGGAATTCATCAATTACATTACAGTTTGAATAAGTGACTTTGTGCGGATCAATGTATAGATCAGTTAAATTTTTAGATTCCTTAATAATGTCGTTTGACTTTTTTGTTCTTGCTACTTGTAAAACTAAAAATGCTTCTGAACTATTCCATTCGTTTATGATACCTTTCATAATTATTTTATAAAAAGTCAAATAATTTTTTTTTATGTCTATAGCTAGGAAAACATTCAACGTTTTCAATTAAGAGTTGCAAATGCATCTGCTGTCGTTTTTACTTTCTCTCTGTCACATCAGATGTGTTAAATCAGTTAGACATAACCTACAGGCTCAATGCCTTTTCATGAAACAATCTACGCTGCGGAATTTGAGATTTTGTAGTGGAAGAAAAGTACGTGCATATTTGTGGAATTTGGTATATTCAACTTCTCGTCTCCTCCAGTTTAACAGTACTATCAATGATTTTAGCTCGTTAGTATATCGGCATCGCTTAAATCGTTGGCTTCTGTGTGAGGTGATAAAACAGTAGAGAGAATGAATTAAAAATTTAAGAGAGATTTGTGCGAAAGTGCATTTGGTATTCGTCACTATTTGCTGTTAAAAATTGCTATTAAAAATTTTGAATTCACTGAGTAATTGCTAAATATTACATTACATTATTTGAAATTTCCATAATTCATCAAACAAACTTCCCACCACTGAGCAGTTCCGAAAGCACACATGAAGTGGCATGGTAGTCATATATGAAGTAAGATGAATTAGCTTACTGAAATTATTCAAATTTTTGACAAACTGAGTTTCAAAAATTTTTTTTTTATTACTACGAAATATTTGGTGATATGAGCAGTATTTTGATAATATGTGACAATTGAAGATATGAAGATTACAAAAAATCAAGCCCAGTGGAATGTTTCAAATTCATGTTCAATATGAACGTTGAAGGTGATCTTCAGTAATACTGACAGGATATGGTTACAGGTCAGAAATGTTTCTTTTGCTTATAGAATTATTTACTATACGTACTGCGATTGATATTGAAACTGGAATATATTCAGGTATAGCTAGAGTGGTGCTTACACCAACAAATGTCATAGGTCACAATAGAAATGAAGAGTCGACAGATTTACGTTTCAAGTAAAGATGCAGTTAAAGATGAAAAACAACGTGAGGGTAAAAGTATTGTTCCATTTAACAGCAAAATTGGATTTGATCATCAGCTTGCTTCTTCATTAACGTTGATCCTGCATTGCAAAAATTTATTTTGCACGTCATTCATACGCTTTACATTGGCATTTACATTCTACGGAAGTTTTTTACTTTAATTTACCCATCCAACAGAAACCGTATGTGATTGACTTCGTTTGAAAAGCAAATCTATTTTTGTCTACGTAGGTAATTTCAGGACTAATAACGGAATTGGAAATTGCAAAACGCAAATTAAGAATTGAAAGGTTCGAAAATTACAAAAATTCTTTCATGTGCTTATTTAAATATTAATTTTGATTTTATAAAGAGATTTCCAAAATAAGAATAGATATGTTTGCCAGGGCTTTCGCTCTTGCAATACTTTCTTCAGGATAAATTTCATTAAAACTATTACAAAAAGAAAAAAGGTATTCCAAAATTTGCATTTTTCATGTTCCTCACATTAGAAAGAGAGAGAACTGTTGCGGATACCTCAAAGAATGTGAGTAATAAATATAGCGCAAATGTCATATTGCTATACAGTAACCGGTAAATTTCTTTATTTCATTTTACTGCCTCTCCACTGCATATGTAAGACTTTTATAAGTGAAAGATTAGAGTGATTTATATGTGAAGCGCAGATGTAGTAACGCAGCAAATAGTAGTACTAATACGGTAAAAATTGAGCTTAGCTTATTCATCAGACTGAAATTGACGCATAAACTGTTAAATGTATTCATTTCAGATTTCATTTGTCTTGAACTATTAGAATTATTTTTAGGATGACATTGCTAAAGAAAGTGTGCACCGTTACACTGTCAAATGTTGTCCTTTTACAGTTGCAAAAAATAGCTCTATGCCATTGCATACTTGGATATTTGAATTAAAAACAATGAACTACAAATTAATTTGAGATTTTATAAGTGTTATTATAAAATATGGTGAAAGACCATATTTTGTTTTAATTCAAAATTCAAATTGCTAAAATTTATTGCTGAGTTACAGTCACAGAAATATTCAAATTACAAACTTGTTTTCGCTAATTATTTAACTTTTGCTTTTCTCTTTGAAATTCAATCACCCTAGCAGCAATTCCACACTTTTATTCTTTCAACTTAAAAGCTATGCTTTCTATGCTAATAAAACTTCAAATGAAATCGTAGAATTGCCGTTGAGAGTTAACATCAAAAACTGTTTTCTTCTTTTTTTTCCGCATGCAATCCATTTGACAATTTGATAATTAAAAAAGTTCTTAGCTTTAAATTTATTTCAAAAATCTTAAATATTTGTTTTTTGATAAAATACTAGAAGTAGATGGTACTCATTACGACCACAATGACTAGAAAATAATTTAATAATTATGTCATAAATAGCAAAATTTATTGAAACAGTGAAAATTCAATCACAAGGCATGACTACTGAAGAGAAACAATCATCAGAGATGAAATGCAAAATTTAGATGCTTACTTGTCAAATTTCGTAATTAACTGATACGACAGCATTAGTGATCGGTTTGCCCACAACCCAATAGAATATAAGTTGCTTGGTTGTGGTGCTTCTTCAAAAGCACTAAGTAATTGCTCTGCTCGGCTCGGCTTAATTAATGATTCTGTGAGAAAAGGAATGAAAAAAAAAGACGGAATGTTTAAACTCGTAGAATGTATAACTTTAAAAAATTAAAAATATTTTTAATGATAAGCAAGCAATGAAAGTGTGTGAATGCTCCTTCTCTTCAGATTGACAAAGGATGGGATGGAACTGACGACAGTAAATAAAATTTGTTGAAAGAAATATCTTAAAGTGAAAGAAATTTTACAATTCTGAACATCGATTTTGGACGCTTAATTTTTGCATTCAATTCTTTTGATTTTAATTGTTTGAAATGTGACAGTTTTACTGTTTCAAATGTACTAATTATTTTTTGCTAAAAACATAATCGCTTTTCAAAGCGGTAAATTCCATTGCAACGGGTCCGCCCTTCTTCATCCTCCTCTGTTCGATCGTTGCAGGAGAAAGTTGACAAGGATTGAAGTAGAGGGAAGCTAGCTATTCCTTTATGAAGTACAATAGTTGTGAATTTTTCCAGCGATAAGAATTTCATCGGTTTTTTTTCTGAAGTGAAATTAAAGAGAAAAAGATGGCATTGAACTGGTCCGACGTTCGATCCACTCATTTCACTTTTGCACAACAAATTATCACCCCAAACAAGCAAACATATATTTTATTTGGATTTCCTTATGGTCAGTTGACCCAATGAGGAGAACAGAAAGGGAGAGGGAGAGAGAGAGAGAAAGAGAGAGGTACACCTAGGATCGGAAACATTGAGAATTACGGCTTAAACAACTGTTGTTGGTAAGCAATAAACGGTTCGCGAACTTCACACAAGAGTAACGAGCGACAAATTGCCTGGGTGATGGTGTGAATTGTAAATTATCCCTTCCGATTTCACTCTCTCCACCTCCCTTCTCCCGCATCTTCAAAAAAAGTTCAGGAAACATGGCAATACCATTTTCGGAATTGAATTACGGAACAAAGAAACCTTGCATTGCGATTTCTAAAACTCATTTCGAACGTTTAATGCACGTAATGTGTGAGCAATTTAGTTGAAAATGTCTGTATGGACATCTTTATCCACCTGTTACTCAACGCAGAGCTCGTTTTCCTGAAGCAATAATATAACGAGAAAGCTCATCAGAGAGTGATCGGAGTAGAAAATACCAGGTAGAGACCAGTAAGATGTCACCCTAAAATGCTAATCGCCGTGTATCTGTCAGCAGCATCTTAAACTACTAAATAATTACATATAAAAATATTATAAATTATAAGTCAAAGAATTTTTCAAACAGTCCCTATGTGATTTTTTCATATATTAAATGGTAGAAAAAAAATAATGAAATATAAATTGATATTTGTATTAGTTAAGTGATAACTTCTACTGATAATAATGTTAGTTTTGGGGCTTAAGCATCCAACAAGTTTACAAGAGAATGTATTAGCGGCACAAACGAAAAGAAGCGGCATCGTTTGTCTCTTTTCCCATAATGTGAACAATGTTATTTGTTCTTATAATAAGAATATACGTGAAGAAATCTACCAAATTTCTATTCCTTATTTTTCTGCCTTATCAGTAGCTGTTGGACAAAAGGATGATGAGGAGTGATAGCGTCAGTGACAACTGACTCACTCATCTCTACATCAGACTATAATTTTTACATTATTAACTCTAATCATGCAGTTTAAAAAAATGCAATCAAAACATGTCATCAGAGTGATTAAAGAGTATTGTCACAAAGTAAAACGCTTAATTTTAAATATTTTCAATTTTCTTCGAAGAGTACTTCAGCTAAAGCAGTGAGTCCAAAAAATGGTAATAATTTGAAATTTAATCGAAATTTACCGTGTGCATTTAATGAATTTTAAATTTAAGCAATGACTCGATATTGTTTTACCAAAATTACAGTTTAATATTAAAAATTGTTTGTGTCTTACTGTTCCAGTAGCACGTTTCCTCTTATTGCATTAGAATAGTCACTGCATCAATTAGTTCGCTAAATATGCAAAACCACTTATTAACCAATTTATTGAAATGTAAAAAGGACAAGTAAATGTTTCAATAATTTTTCAATTAAGCAATGGTAGGAAAATATTCAGCGGTAAAAATATTTTATCAAATCGAAACATATGTTACGACGATATGATAATAAAATATCCGATAAGGTACGGGATTGCGTATCATTTTCAAGTTTGTTACGATGAATCATAATCAATTGTTATTATATTTTTTGAAATCACTGGTTCAGGTAAAACAATCTCTTAAAAGATCGTAATCGCTCTTCAGAAAATCAGTTGTTATTTTTAAACAATTTGTTGCAAAATCCTTCACGTTGAAATTAATAATAGTGAAATTTAATAAATAAAATTTCAATTGGTAATTTTAGGACAAATGAAATACTAAGCATCCAATGTAGTATTTAATAGCTTTTACAATATATTGTAATTTAGGCATCATATTTTCGCATTTCGAATAGGCTTGTAAGTGTCATTTGAACACAATAATTGCCGCTAAGCTTAATGAATGCAAAACGGTACAAACAGCAGTTGATCTTGTTAACACCTGACTAGTTGTCGAGAAGACGCATTATTGCGCTATCCTTTGATGTGATCCCGAAATCACTGCTGCAAAAGTTTAAGGTAAAGCGATATCATCAGATCCGAAGGTCTATAACGATGAATAAAAACTCTTCTATGATTATAAGCAATCCAATAACTCATTTTTCTCTCTTTCCCTCTCTCTCTCTCTCCTTCTCTCTCTCAAAATTTCTTTTTGTAAGTTAACAATGATTGCTGTGTGTGTCTTTATCGCTGCACATGTATTTAACTGTGTGTGTGTGTGTGTGTGTGTGTGTGTGTGCTAACATATTGCTAACAATGATTTATGTACAGCACACCAATAAACAGTTTTACGCGAATGAAATAAACTAATTAACGAAATTTTAATAAATTCCAGGAAGATGAGTATGAATGAAGGAAATTTATATTTTGGTTTAAATAGAAATATCAGTGGTGCAGTAGTGATCTTTCTAAATTAAATATCATTCACCAATTCATTGTTTGATTTAGTTGGACTTGAAATCCCAAGGATTTCTTAAGAGAAGGAAGAAAAAAACTAAATCTGAATCTTTTACAACTTTATATTTATTTTAGAAAGATATCGTTGTAATAAGTTCAGCCACTGAATGTAGCAACGAATGTGATCTGATCTCTCCAGCAACCATCGTTGTAGTTCTTTCAAACATCAACGATCGTAGCGATCGTAGTCTCAGGAAGGTTGATGAATTATACAAACAACCGATTAATTTGAATTTCTCTGTTCAACTGAAGAAACGTTTGGATTACTTTAAACTGATATATGCTAGTAAACTGGGGCCACAACACACAACACACACACACACACACACACACACACACACACACACACACACACACAAAGATTTGCTGACAATGAAAAACACCACCACTGATAGATTCTCATCAAATCAAAATATTTATGAATTTAAAACAAATCAGTCAAGTCTCAGAGAAAAGAGGATTTTCGATGATAATTTGATTTGACGTTAAGTTATATGCATAATAGAACAGCTGAGAAAAAGCAGAAATATGCCTATCCACCTGTTTGTTCTTTTCGGCAAATATTCCTCTTGCTATTATCTTTTTCGGAAATGTTCATCCGTTCCGGAAGGATTCATTTAAAATATATGGAAATTTGGCAATACTCTTGTTCGTATTGCCTGAAAGAAGAAAGAAATAAAAAATGACTTTGTAGGTCAAATTTTGAGTACCAAAAAGAGAGATTTTGCTTCTTTGTAGATGTCGGTGCAAACGGATGGAAATTTTGAAATGTGAAAATAAATGAATAAAATGAGTTAATTCAAGCCATTTGACTGTTCCCGCATTTTTGGAGGTTCAACACAAATACTTTAATTTTGCAGGCAGTTATTTGATAAATTAATTAGGAAATTGTGTAAATTTTTAGTTGGATGAGAAAATGGTTCTTTAAAGAGGGAGAGAGAAGTAAACAATTTTTGTTATTGTGTCACATCAAATTAGTAACAACTTGTCGTTTCACTAGTATTAATTCTTCCACTCATCAATTTGAGTTGCTGCGTATCTAACCTTCTCCCTAAAAACAGGTTTCAGTCTTAGACCGTTTATTTGAGTCAGGAAAGTATTGAGAAAAGGCTTCTTAATTAAATTCTTAGGAATTTCTCAAAATTTTAAATTGATTGTTCTAAATGTTTTTCCTGTCAGAAGTTAAAATTAAATTTGACAGTTATAAGTAAACGTTTACAGCACATTTTTTCAACAACTTTTTTTTCGGCTTCACTGCAGAACTATATATATTATTGTTTTACTTATTATAACAAAGAGAATTATTGCCAATGTGCCGGTAGGGCAGCTGTTTCCTATTGTTTTTATTTTTTTTTCCTATCGATTTTTTAATTGAAGAGGAAATGAATTTGAAAAAAATGGAAGAAATTCGAGAAATATTTGAATAACTGTTAACCTATGAAAGTTAGAAATTAGTTGTTTGCACTTTTTGCTATCAAAACAAATAAGCGATGTTTCTTGCGACTCCCAACAAATTTATCTAAACAATAAAATGATCAATGACCTGAAGCTGTTCAGTTCTAAGCTTTGGTCTGAGGCACAACTGATTGCTGACGAAATGATGGATCGTAATTTATCGGATGAGAAGAGGCCTTTGAGAGTGAGGATGATAGTGATTGGCAGCTGGAAGGAAGTCACTCGAACTGGGAGGTATCGTTGCCGTTGGATAATGCAAACTCTCTACGTAGTCTGAGACGTTCTCTCTTCAAGGACGATCGATTTCTCAGATAAAGAAACGATAATTCCGTCAAATTTGCATTTGTGAAACAATGTGATGTGTGACTGTCTGATTCACAACGATGTACTTCCAATCAAATTTATCAGAATTAGTACAATTTTTGGTGAACAAGAAAAAGATGAATAAATTAATTTTTAGTTGAAAACGAAATAGCTCTTTTGATTACATATTTACATTAATAGTTCGACCCAGATGAGTTACATTTCCGTGTCAAATAGCATTGATAATACACGTACATGAAATTTAAATTTGTGTTGAAATTTTTATTTTACGTAGTTTTTTTTAGAAGTAAATCATCTTTCATTTAAGAGAAAAAATAACAGTATGACAGTATGACACGTGACACGTGACTCATTTTCATCAATTCTTGACAAATGTTCGTGCAGTTTGATTATCTATTCCAAAAGTGAGAGAGTAAAAGAAGAGAGAAAATTGATTGTATTGAGCGAGAGTTATAAAATATGACATTTTGCTGTTCATAGTTTAATAAGATCGACGGATAAATTTCAAATTCATAATTGAATCAAATTGGTTAAACAAATGAGAAATTAAAGGTAAACGGGATGATTTGGAAGGAATTATTTTAGAATAACTCTTTACAAATGTTGAAGGTAATTTCATTATCAAATATCAGTATCACACACACACACACACACACACACACACATACATACATATATGTATATGCATACATCTTTTGTTATACATGCGATGAATTTCAAAACGGCAAATTAAGTTTTTGCAAATATTGATAAGCAAGAATAGGAGTTATGCTAATTCTAAATGTTCCACATGAATACCTGACCACTAACCACTGACTGACCACAGGGCCATTAGACTAATCGAAACTAACAATGAGCAATAATAAGTGAACAATAGAGATTTTACATCAATGAAAATAAAAAAAGCCCTGGTGAAGTGTGTAATTGATGAGATACATTCGATTGTAAATTTATTATCATACATATATATGCCGATATATCAATGTTGCTCTTGTCTTACTTATAAGTTGTAGCGCTACTGTCGCTCTGTGATGATGCTATAACTTTTGCAGCTATTGTAGCGAGCAGTTTCTGATGATCGGTTGTCGGCGATATACCCGTTGGAATGCATGGAAAAGGTGAGGGCGCATGCGATGGTACTATCAGTGTTCGTGGATTAGCGGGAGGAATTCGAGGTGGAAAACCTTCAGATAAACGAGGCACAAGTGGCGGAAATGGCAACGCTGGAGCCGGCCTGATAGGTGTTAATCGAGGAAGTGGTGCGACACCGGGAGTTCCAAGAAATGCAGGAGGTAGAAAAGGTGGTCCTGGAGATAAAAATGATGCTCCCGGATAATCAACTGACTGGTAATCCGATACTGGTTGCTGGCGCTTGAATCTGAATTTTTTTCCTCTCAAAAGCTGTTTAAATTTATTCAAATCGGAAAAGTAAAAGTCACTATAGATATGCAAAACTTTATGTACAACTTAATTTATTGCTTTAAAAATGCATCATTTGACTGCCTCAATAGTTTACTTTCTAATCCACGGAACGGCACCCAGCTGTCGGCAACTAATTAACGCTCGATTTGAAGAAAGCACCGAAACCATATTCCACTCAAAATAGCATCGCTTTTATACCGTAATCCTTAACTAACCATTCCTTCATCCATAATAAAAATCAATCAGATCACTGCTTTTAAAGTATGATAGAATGAATGTGAAAGACCTTTTACGGCGTCTAAGGAATGATCCATTATCGAACATATCCTCAGCTTTCGGATCCAATGCCCAGTAGTTCCCTTTCCCAGGATTTCCTGGCTCCCGTGGAATTTTGACGAAACAATCATTTAGACTCAGATTATGCCTGATTGAATTTTGCCATGCCGGAAATTTTTCTCGATAATACTGTAAAAGTTAAATTTAGTTGCAATTCGTGCGCATATTCTTGTTTATCAAATTATCTCTAACTTTTTTCAAAATGAGTGTCCTAATTTTAAAAATCATTGAAATTGAAAGTTTGAATAAATTATGCAATGATAATTCAAATTCACTTCATAAATTGAATGAATTACTGCTGAAGAAAAAAAGTATTTGATTTTTTTCAAATTTTAGAATCTTTAAAAGTTTATGTTTTTCTGAAATAGTGAGCGTCGATGTCTCCTAGAGAAGCAAATTGCCCTTAAAAATAATAATTAAATAAGACTATGAATTTGCAAAATAAAAACCTGAAATCGATTAATAATGAAGTCGCATATTTGCGACAGTGTTAGCTTCTTATCAGGGCTATTCAGAATAGCCATTGCGATCAAGGCAATGTATGAGTAGGCTGGCTTAGTTGCGCCTGATTTGCTTCGGTTACTGTTGTGCTTACTGGTAGGCCTATGAAGAAGTTAATTAGCTAAGAAATATAATCCGTTACATTTAAAATATTATTCGACAAAATCATTATTGGAATTATTTTACTAATTTCAATTCATTAAATATCGGATTTTTGAGAGTTGAATCATTTTAATTGTTAATTAGGGATTTAAGAGTTAATTTTGTTTATATGATACCTCGAGTTATACCTCGAGTTATCTTCGCACTGGCCCTCATCATCTGAACTAAAACTAAATGGTTCATGATATATTTCCAGACTTGAGCCAGGTCGATTAGTATCTTTAACAAAATTTGTTGACCATTTTGGTGATACTGAACCTTCCTGAAAGTGTAAAATGCATTTTTATAATCTTTTGGAAAAAAATGAATTACATTCATAAGTTTACTTTGTTTTGCTAATTATGTCATAATAATTTTAATTTTAATTTTTTGAACAGAAATGTGCTGCAATAATTTTGAATATAAAATATTCTTGAAGAAAATTTTAATGAAAAAAATTAATTTCCTTAATTAATGTTAATTTTCCAATGAAATCGAAGTAAAAAGCTACGTTAAATGTAGATCGATGAGATTGCGCAATATGGCAGAAAGGATAAGAGAATAGTAATTAAGCGAACGAAGTACACAATTCAATTCAACAATGTTAAATGATCCATAATCAAATAGGGTTACTTCAATGCATCGGATAATCGTGGTAAATGGCACCGTACTGCAGCTTATTACGCCTATTGCATAACAGCAGTTGTTTGACACTTACCTCAATAGCCTAATACTTGGAGATAGTATTGTTTTAGTGAGAATGAGGAAGAAATGACAGATATCATATCATCTCTCTTTATCATCCTTTTTCTACTTGATGTAATTCTGATCAAAAATAGAAATAAAAAAAAGAAACAGACTCAAAAAAAACATAATAAACAAACAAAAGGAGGTGGATAAATAATTCAAAGAAGACTCTTCCTTTTTCATTTCTTTACAGATTTGTAAAGTTTTTGAATTTAATCATTTTAAGTAAAGTTTTTTCATTTCTTACTTCTTTTGAATCTAAAAATTAGGCTTCTGAAAAGAAATCGCTTAAAGCTTTTAAACTGTAACTGATTCCGAACTCAAAAACTTTACAACACTGTGAAGAAATGAAAAAAAAGAAGAGTTTCACCATACTAATAAAAAGTTGTATAAAACAATTAAAGAGAGTATTATGGCGGAATTAACTCTTTCTCGCAAACAAACACTTTTCTCTCTCTTTAATCAAGAAGAGATTATCAAAAGATCATTTGATTTATCAAAGATCAATGGGAAATCGTCTTTAATTTCTTTATTGATACTAAATCGATTATGTTAACACAACAATCACAAATTACTTCTTAAAATATCAGACTGAAATAAATCGTCAGCAAGTAATATGATTTATTAACTTTAATCGATAATTACTTACCGATTTAGAAGATCTGATAGCATCTATTTTTCCATCATTGCAAGTACTTCTGCTGCTGGTGCTTCCTTCCTGACTCTCTGATTTAGAACATCTTGTGTATTTTGTACTACAACTAGCCTGTTGAGTCTAAAACAGTAAGGAGCAGAAGTAAGAAAAATTAATACTAACATTTAATTTAAAACAATTTCAAAATGCATCAGATGACAATACACTTATTACGTTGATTTAGTAAGATTTCAAGTAAGTAAAAAAGTCTTTAAAATGAGAAAGTAAGCAAATTACAGACAACATGAAGGTCATCTATGTGTTGAACTTAATAACGAACGATATGGAAGAAATTGATAACAGAGATTTCAGGAAGTTTTTCTTTTTATATTCTTCTCTAATGATTAGCCGATGATAAATGTAGAAAAATATCGAACTTCTGAAGCAGTACGGTAGTGAATTATTCAACATGAAAAGTATACGTTAATTAAGAATAGTAATAAATGGCTAATGCAAAAGCTATTCAATAGCAGTTTGGAAGGCAATAAGCGCAAATCATCCATCACTGTTGTTGTACTGCAGCAGTGAATGATTGGATAAAAGATCTATCACCGCCCAGTCTTTTTCGCCCTTCAATTTTGACTAGCCCATTTAATTTCAAATTCCGCAAAACTTAATATTTTTTCAAAGGTTTTTTGGTTCAACTTCAAACTGAACTGTCAAATTGCGGTTCGCAGTTAAAACTCACTAATTTTTTTAAATTTTCATTCTAACAAAGTTATATTATAAAAACTCAATTAACGGTTTGGAAGTACCAGTGAGAAATATTTAATTTATTGCTAATAAAGTGAGGAAGAGGGAAAGATTTAGTGGGAATTATCTTCTTCAATTCAATAAAACGATCCTAAATGTTTTCTAAATTCAGATTTTCCTGCCAAACATACATCAGTTTTATTGCTTATGCGCTCTTCCGACAAAAAGCTGCTGTCGATGAAATGCGATGATCGTGAACTTGAACCTTGAACAGGCGTTGCATTACTGTTAGAGCTGTTCAATGAAGAACTTTCCGGTCGATCGGGACTTGCACTTGCCTAGAAATTTCGTAGACTAATGAGAAATTAACAATCTATGCCACACAATGACTAATTATAATTCAAAATACTTCTCATACAATTAAATGAGAGAATCAAATCGATGTTTTCAGAACTAATTTAGTCAACCATTACTGTATTTCATTATATCAAATACTTTGAAATTTGGATAAAAGTTTTCCTTACCCTCAAAACTTCACTCTTTGATTCTTTGCATTTATTTATGCTACCAACATATTCACCTTTGTTACAACTTTCGTGAGGACGTTTGCGCCCCGTAACACCACCGTTGTCTACTTGACCGCACAGTATTGATTCCATCGAAAAACGCATCTTCGCACTCATGCATAGATATCAGAGACCTAATTTTCATAAAACTTTAATTAAAAAAAAATTGTTTATGAGCGTTCGAAGCATTTTCCAAAAACGTTTTATGCTACGATCTAAATTTTTTAACTTTTTGATAAATATAAAAGACAAGGAGAATATTTGGCAAACAAAATAAAAATAGCCATCTAATAGCAGTTAATTGTAAATTGTTAATTTAGTAATTAAATTTGAATAAATTCTGCAATGTTGCACAGAGTGATAAAATTTACTAAAATAAATGATCTAATTGCTGGAAAACAATTTTGAAAATTTATGAATTTCTCAATTACATTTGCAGAAGTTCAATTTGATGCATGTCTATTTACAATGTTTACAACAATAAAATTATTAGAGAAAGTGGTGTAACTATTATTGCACAAAATGATAAAAATAAGGAGCAACCTGTTCGTTAGAAATTTTACGAGAAGAGGAAGAGAGAATAGGAGAGGGGGAAGGAGTGGAGTGAAGTGAAGTGAAGTGAAGTGGAGGGGAGTGTGGGGGGGACGGGGGGGGGGGGGGTAGAACGTGCTTCATCTTTGTGATTGGATTATTCTGATAAGGACAACTTTTTTTGTCTGCTTGTTTAAACAGTGCAAACAAACATGAATGCTCTTTTGTTGATTTATATCACAGTGGAAAAAAAACGATGGAAAAAAAGAAGCAATCGAAGGTCATTGGATTATAAGCCATTCTCCACAGCACTCATGTCACTTCCAGGAAGCACAATTTCTTGTTTATCTCTTCAGATCCATCATCCTTAACTATACTGTGATCGAGCAGTGATAAAGGATAGAGGACTGTTAAGGATGCAACCATTCCTACCGATCATAGCTTATCTCTTCTCTCTTCCCTCAGTATTATTAGCATTTTAAATTATTCCATAAAGTTAAGAAATTAGCATAAAACACTTCCTACAACAACAAATAATTTAAAATGAAATCAAGAAAATGTGATAAAATTCTTAGTTTACAAGACCAAAACTTGTAAAACTGAGAAAGTTCGTATGAAATTTTTTTTTTTGCATTTTGTACATATTGTCTTTAAAAAAGGTAGAAAGAAAAAAGAACAGGTTTTTTCAAGCATTTTAGAGAATAATCGAGAAGCTGAAAGAGATAGAGAGATTTGTAATAAGTAGGTCTGATATTATCCGTCCTTCGAGCACACTCATCTCCGTTGTACACCAAAACTTCCTTTTAGATCACAAATTACTTGCAACACTCAGAGAGTTGCATTCAGTTCTCTAATCCCACGTTATTAGTTCAAACCAAAGTTTTGTCTTAAAAGTTGCAACAGCGCTAAAGTCACGAAATTACATTGCAAATGTTCATTACAGTATTTTGTGAATAATTCATTTCCACTAGCATTTTTTACTAATTCAACAAAAGACAACTTCCTGCATTTCAATTCATCGAGAAAAAAACATACAAAAGAGCTGCAAAAAATAAGCAGCAAGCAAATGAATTTTAAAACATCGTTGTCATCGAAAAAAAAACGAAAGAAATCAGAGAATTGATGGATGTCTAATCGTTCTTGAAGAAGCAAAAAAAAAACTTTTCGGATATTTTTCGACCGAACGAAAAGCAAAGAAAAAAAAAGAAAAGACAAAAAGATCAATTCTAAATTAGATGTGTGCTAAAGATTTTTGAATAATCTTCATTTGCTATAATTCGAAATGAAACACTTCTTCATGCCTAAACGATACCTATCATTGCTCTAATTAATATTCAGAATTGAATTTACCTTCCTTCTCAAATATCTTTCTACAATCATTGAGCTTTGAACTATCAGAGATATTTTTTGCATTGCTAAAATCACTGAACTATAATTTTCAGGTATTAAACTTCTGCCAACTGCTACTCTGAGAGAGATATACTGTCATCCACATCTTCCTATCATTAGCAATCATTCTTATCAATATCAATCAATATTGCTATAAAAATGAATGCATCCTCTGCTGATTCTCCTTCCCTTTACCTGAAACGGTCCTTCCGCCGAACTGATTGTTCCTACCTAAGTAGTTCATTTGTTTTTTTTTTCACTCCTAATGAAAACATTTACAAAAGCATAGAAAACATTTACAGTTATAAAACCAAAGTAGACAGACAGACAGACACACACACACACATATACACAAACACACACACACACACGCATACATCTACACATACACACACACACACACACACACACACACACACACACACACATACACACGGCATGGATTAGATTTTGACAGCCAGCGAGCATGTCTTGTCATAGAGGAATGGGCGTTTTCTTTAACATAAAGACTCCGCCCCTCATTCTTATTGGTTTGGAGAGCAATTTCACTATTATTATTTTGTTTGTAACGCTGAGGATCATATCACAGTGAAATAAGCATTGGAATGGATTTATTGATGAAATGGTGAGGAAAACTCTAAAGTATACATATTTGCGTCAATCACGTCAAATATTCCGAACGCGTAATTCACGTAGTTAACGCACGACATAACATACATTCATTACTTTTAAAGATATGTGTATCAATTACTCTTGCTGAACATGTATACTAATATTTTCTTTTACAAATAGCTTGAATTAAATAAACATAAAGTAAGAATTAGTTACTCGTGCGTGAGAGACAAAACTTTTCTCATCTTAATTTCAGTATGGAAAAAATTAAATGGTCATGATGCTATTTATTCGATCCAGATTGGTCATCTCATTACATTACAGTAATTTTTTCATGGATGAAAGAGAGAGAGAGAGAGAAACAGTCAACCATTTCCCCCTGTCTTCATAAAAATATTTCGTTCATCTTCAATATAATTATTGTTTAATATATGACAATAGCAGCGTATGACCTATTCTATTGTCTTCATAAAGTATTTCATGTGAAAATGTCTTAACAATTCCAACTATTTTTTATTACAATTTAAAATAAATGAAATTTCGTAATAATTTAAGCAAACTGCTAGACTTAAATTCTATACTGTCATATGCAAATGCCATAAGCAGCGAATGGAATTTGTTGTATGCAATATTACACATACGGTATTATATTATTTGTATAATTAGTTACATAATGGCAGGTGTGATGAGCTATACCGTATGACAAATAAGAGACATATGTTAAAATACTGGGAATCACTGAGATATCTGTAGCATTTTTCGCCCCTAATTTACCTTACATCGATTTCATTCCATTCATTCTTACCTATTTCATTCACTTAAGGATGCACAAATGTGGAATATATTAAATATTATGAAAGTATACACGTAAAATGCTTTTGCGTTGTAAGAGGAGTGGTGGTAGGGTTGAACGGTTAAACTTAATGGCAAATAGTTCTTAAAAGGTATATTTGATTTTGATTACTTTAATTCTAATTTTACTACTCCTAATGAGGTTATAAAAATGAGTTTTTGTAGCCTTTCAAGGAAATTCACATTTTTAACTTTTGCCAGTAAAATTTTTTTTTCAAATTCAAAATTACGAATTAGAGTTTGTGCAACGGAACACAATTTATATTATACATACAATGTAATATACGCTACATTATATAAAATAAAGAAGACAGTTTTGGACATGCAACAGGTAAGACATATAATCCAATCTTCAATATTATGAATATTTTTAATTATCCATCCAAAAAAAACCATTAGATATTAAAAAATTCTATGGAAACGATAAAAGGAATCTTGCAATTAAGTGATGGAATGTTAGATAAATGGAAAAAGCAATGTTTTTAATGTTTACTTCTTATGACGATCATTACCTTAGGAAAAGATAACTTTTTTTTTAAACTTAAGATCAATAAAAGACTAGTCTGACTAGAAAAAAATGAAACTTCAAGAATTCGTACATCAAAATATCGATATATTAGTTGATCGTAAGAGAATAAGCTTAATTTTATCACCCAATGTTAGCGTGACTGGTTTGAGGGGTGCGCACGATCAATCTCTTCTTTAATACTAATTTGTCCCGATATCCTTCTTTCGCCTTATCTCAACTGTTCTTCATTAATCATTACATACCGACACATAACCACTCATCCATCCACTCATCCGCCCACCTATGAACCCATGCGAAGAGATTAACACAGATATTTATATAAATATTACTACTAATATTCCACCGGAAAGGATGCTAACACTATTTCAAGTGTATTCATTGTGTGTGTGTGTGTGTGTGTGTGTGTGTGTGTGTGTGTGTGTGTGTGTGTGTGTGTGTGTGTGTGTGTGTGTGTGTGTGTGTGTGTGTGTGTGTGTGTG